>NMRA01000102.1:497273-572316 GCA_002633005.1 Phoronis australis | reverse complement strand
ACTACCAACCGCCGTGGAGTATTTGTTACTGTTTCTTTGAAGGGAGATATTGTTGGGCAGTTTCTAAGATACGTTTTCTTGCCGCCCTCAAAATGAGCGCTGCACACTTTATGCTACGAAGTCGGAAAGAATTCACGAAGTCGGCCTTTGCTACCAGCTCTACCGATGTCTCTGACCCATGTTTAACGCAGTTCTTGATCCTTGGGAAACAGGTAGTAACTAATTTTTTTATTTCGCTAACTGGTATTATAGCATGCCAGGCACACAACACGTATAACCTCCCCGTAGCCCGTTCGCCCGCACGGTTGCCAACATACTTGTTTACTGAAGTTTACCATTGTAACCACAATGCAACATTCTGACCCATTTCCAATATGGCGGCGTTGCAACTCCGCTATTCCCTCTGGGTTTGACTTTGTTCACACGTGCTCTGTGACAACCCTGGTAGATAATTGACCTGCCTATTGCCATACAAAAGACTGTGCTTTGCAGTTAACAAAGAAGCTAGATGATACCACACGATCACCAGCCTCTACGTCTGGTAAAGTCAATGAACGGGAAAACGCTGTCATGCCGCTTGCATGAGACAGTCCAGAACAAAGACTCTACTACTTTCTCCAAATCTACTGCGTATTTGTGGGCTTATGAAAACAACGAACGGGCTAAGTAAAACCATTCTTGAAACTGATCTTCTGGAACACTCAATTATTAAAAAATACGCAGTGCTCTTTGGCTTGTGGAATGCAGTGGACATTCTTGGCAGTGATAAACACTCGATGCACGTGTACATACGCGTATTTGCACATTAGTTCGCGTCCAGCTTAAGTACGTACATTTGCTTTTCAGTTGGAAATCGTAGACCTTTTCGCCGGTTTTATTGAGAAAGTTTTGTCATGGATTAAATCATGACAATTATTTACGGGTTATAGTCACTTACAGGGATCGTGCATTTTGAGAAATAATTTTCTCCAATGCCCCCATGAATAACGTGAACCATAGTGGTTCGCAAACCCCGCTATTGCTATTTCTTCTTCAAAACTTACATGTATGAGCATGATACCCGTGCCATATTTTTCTGGCCCAATTAATGTGCTCATTCTTTGCTGATTTGTAAAAATTAATTCCAAATTAAATATTTTGCGTTCATTCATGACACAGTCACTGAAGCCGTGTGTTACCTGTTAAACCTACCACCTATCAAACAGCTAGTTTCTTTTAAGAACTAGCTTCACCTGTGGGTATTGGAATGTCGAATGTGAATTATAATCTAGGTAAGCTAGTCGAGCAACGACGGTTATTAAATATGTGAAGCACAGGGAAGATTATACTGTTTTGTGGAAGACAGTGTGCCTGCCTGAATCCACTGCATTACATGCGGTCATATAAAGGACTCCCCGTGCGTCTATAAGCGAAACTTAGACGCATGGGCGTATAGGAAAGACAGCAAACGGTGGACGTTCTGTTCTTCGAAAATGCATCGTTTCATATTTACGCGCATATTAAATAAAATAAAATCAACATTTAAAAAAAATACTAAAACCATTGATAAACCCACCGTCCGTCAAAAATTGTAATTTACGGCCACCGCTATAAATCTGATACTAAATTGGTCCTCACTCGATTCTTGAGCTTGGTTAGAACTGACAGTGCGGTATTGGTGAAAGTAGATAAGTTGTCTTGTCACGGCATGTCTTTTTAAAGACAAACATGGTCTCACTCAAGCACTACCGAACGGACAGTTCTTCGTAGCTAGGATATCATTCGCCATCTGAATAAGGAATAATTTGAAGCAGTTAATGTCAGAAAATTGACCGAGGCTAAACTTTTGACTACCATAGGCGGTTATATTGTCGCTTTAAAAATAACTAATCTTTGTTTTACAAAATAGGATTCAACCAACCTTTCATGTAAAATGCAATTCGAACTGACCACATCTTTTTAAAAAACAGATACCTTTAGTCGAATTTTGATGATAGCTGAGGCATTTGATAAGCTACTGGTTTGCTCATATTCTAATCGATTGCGTTTGTTCTGGGATTCTGGATTGAGATTAAGTGTAAGCAATGACTCATATCAAAGAGGGAAGAGCAGCAGAAGGAGATGAGTTGGTTTTCGTGGTTATTAATAACAACTGTGCAGGGGTAGACTACACGACAGACACGAGGAAGCTCTTTCGGAAATTACAGAAAATAAAGAGGCTGATCTGAAAATTTGGAAAATTAGATAATTGAAAAGACAAAAACACCTACTGGCCATGTTAAGGAAATGAATAATCAGGTGAACTCACTAAAAAAGTTTTCACCATTTTATCAACGACTTTTGGATCGTGCGTTGTTTCTGTACCGCATAAGATTAAACATTGATAACTATTTACTTATCTTATTAATGACATTTGATAACCTGTACTTGTTCACGCTACTAAGTCGCCAAATGCTAGTCAAAACCTACAGCTGGATGTCTATCACATCCAAACGCATCGCCTTACAGGCGTTATCCTGGGGAATCTCATCCAAACACCAACAATTTCCCAGCAACCTTTGCGAGTATCAGAATAGAACGATCAACAAAGAGGTGCATGGAACGGTAAGAGAGTAAATAAAACCAACATGGCGTCAATAATGACCTTTCTTTTGAAGTGGGTCGTTTTCGGTTATGCAACTGGATTAAGTTAGCGTTACAAGGATTGCATTTTGTTGGTATAGTAAGGTTCAGGATAGAAACATCCCCAGTCTGCTGGACTCCCATAACTGAGAACACTGCAAAACTATAAATATTCATCAAAATTTGTTTCCTTCTGCAGAACTGAACAAGTAGTACGAACACCTTGAACACAAATGATCTTGATCATGCTATCCTGTTTCATCATGAATGCGAGCATGTTAAGAGTATCTGCAAGGAAGAATAATGCAAAATGCAGCAATTTTGGATCATGAATCGTATCAAATTTTGAAAATTGTGTGTGCTTTGGTTGAACTAACTTCAAAAAAAGAAATTTTGTTGTCACGACTCTGCTGATAAAAAGAAAAAAACAGCAAAAGTCGCCTCAACTTTGTCGCCACTCTTGCTCCGAAAATTAGTCATGTTCCAGGTTTAGTAAAAGTGTTAAGAAAAATGATGAACAAAAACAAAGACACTACTGTTTGCACTGGTGCACCTTAATTCACCGTAGCCCAAAGTCAACGTAAATCACTAAGTTTTGGTATTATTTATGTTTTACTTTCGTTTACCAGTGCCACTCGTTACGAGTACTAGCTCATGTAGCTGAACTCAGAGGTCTCGTCACAATCCTGCACAACTGTGAATATATTGAAATATGAATGAATAGGTACTAGCAGCTTTTTAAATTTCACCCCACTTTTTCCGAGGATCCGGCGGAGCTTTTTCGTCCATCGACCACATTTTTGTGAAGGCAGTTGACGTTGTTTTCTAGAGATGAACAAAGCCAAAGTTGATGTAAGCGCTCTGAAGATGTCGCGAGGGGCCTTATGAGCATGCGCATTAGACGAAACTGATATGAGGCCTTCTTGCTTTTCTCTTTGTCGTGAATGTTGACGATTGAACTAGGAAGATCTGGAAATATTTGTGATATTTATTGGTTTTGATGTCAACAAATGGAAGCAACGAACGTGTTGCTGTCTCAGATAAAATGTTTGAGTTAAATCACTCTCAGATTTGACGTGCTTGGGTTATTCCGGAAGTGGCCGGCAGACGGCCATATTGAATGTCAGCTGTGTACCTTTCTCTTTATTATGTTATATTGTAGAGAGCTACTTAAAGGTGCCTGTGACTATATACAGGTTCGTTGCTCGTTCCACAGACTCGTTGCACTGGTCCCTTCATGTTGATAAGTACGTTGTGTTGTTACCGGTGCTCATTTGCAAAAACAGCGTGAAGCAGTATATTAGATCAACCATCTGAACGGTGACGTCAGAGTGGCAACTGATAGGTGATCGGGCTGGTATCGCAGCAGACTACATGAGCAATAAAGAATTAGGAGGAAGTCCCCAGCGTGTAGCCTAATAAATTTATAGACTTCAAGGGACACCTTCAGACTGTCTGGAGTATATGTGTACGGATTGCTTTAGGTAAGTTGACAGAGGTCACGTCTCTGGTATATCTATGTCTTGCAAATCATGGGAGTTTATTTGGATCTGTTACAACATATTAATACGTTTGGTTATATTATACACCAGTACGGGATAGCCTGTAGCTCTGGCAACGTTCGCAATCTCGCCTCTAAATCGTGCGTGTGATTGCCTTCTACTTAGCATTCAATCATGGTCAGACAATAAATGTTCCCCACTGCAGGTCAAGTAACAGCCAAGCACACCGATCGACACGTGCCTTACATGAGAAACAGAGATTATTAACGCTAAAATTACCCCTAAGAAAAAGGGGATTTGTATTTTTGGTGTAAAACTAACGCCCAAAACGTACTTTGCTTAATGGCAAGACAGATAAGTTTGCTTTATATAAACCCAGCACTGGTGATTTCAAGCAATCCTCGTTCTGTCTCCTGCCAATGAACTATTGGCACCCAACTTGAACGAAAAAGGCAGGATTCAACTACCAGTAGAACACATACCACTTTGTCACAAAATGATTGTTATATCCTTGCGGGATGGTCTACGGTGGCCCAGTGCTGCTAAATTTAATTTAAAGAGGCCTTGATCTCGATAAACAGCCTAAATTGCTATATCCAAAGTGCTTCTCTGCCACTGAATTCAATCTGCTGAAAAGGTATAAGGTTTGTTACTAAAGATTTTTAATTTCTGTTGACGTCAAACCACTTTCTTTTAGTTTCAACTTTCGAAATAACGATATGTCAACTGCTCGCCTTTTCATCAAGGCAAACCACGTCTTCTTATTTCGTAAGGCAAGACATAGACGTAACACATTTCCCTGATATGGAAAATGTGATCCTTGTCGTCAAGCGACTTCAAGCAAATGACTGTGAGCGCATGCGCGCATTATCATCAGTGTGAGAGAGATAATTGGTAACCACATAGTTTTTACTTCGTGCGTATTTCAAAAATCGTGAATTTAATGTGGTTTTTTTGGAAATGTCCTCACAGGGAAAGTGAAATACTCTCTATTAGACGTCGCGAGATGGAACTTTCGTCAGAAATTGTTTGGAAGATATTTTTGACGACCTTTCGCTTTCCATGCCTCTCTAATTGCTAAGAAAAGAAAATTAAACAAAACAAAGTATTTTTAAGAGAAAAGAAAGTTATTTTTAAAGTAAAACATATTCAAAACGAAAATCTGATGGAAAACAATTTTGAAAATACTTTGTTTTTAAAAAGAAAAAAACAATTTGAAACTAAAACGTGTTTAAAAAGGAAATCGAAAAAAACATGTAAAACAATTTTAAAAGCGGTTTGAAAGTAAAGCAAGTTTTAAAATGAAACGAAACGAAACGAAACTAATTTTAAAGTGAAATTGTTTAATAAAAAAGTCAGATAATTTTAAAAATATTTTGAAACTAAAACAGTTTTGAAAATATAAATTGTTTTAATATTTAAAACCAAAATAAAATCACTATTAAAAACAAAACTCATTCGCTTTTCGTTTCCACTTTCAGCAGCAAGAGGTGATCACTGATGAGTTATAGTTCACTCGCTGTCAATTATCACAGGACTGTCGGTCCATTTGTGATTATGTTTACAATCACACAAAGATAGTTGATGCTGAATAATTTTTGTTAGCCTATTTCATTTTCGTTTGAACTTTAAAAGTTAGAGTAAGTAAACTGTAAATTGCTTGACAGTATTTTTTTAAATATGTTTTACTTTCCAAAATATTTTGATTTTTTCTTTTAAAAACAAAAATATATTTAAAATCTTTTTATTCAATATTTTCTTTTAAAGCATGTTTCAACTACAAAGTAATTTTGTTTTAATGTTAATTTTATCTTGGCAGCAATGGAACACCATAGCGGTCATTCCCTACAGTTGCTGGTTAACTCGCTTGAAGCCCAGGTCACACTTGTCTGCTTAACACAGTTTGTAGGAGAATTCGAAATTTGCGCCAAGCATTTGAGGATTGGCGAGGTTTACAAAAAAATTATTTTGTTTTAGGGAGCGCAATGGGAAAGGCGTTGTTAATATTTGTTAATAGTCGAAAAACGGTTTTAGTTTCTTTTGCGTCCGCGGTTCGACCATGTACAGCACACATCACGAATTTTTGTCCGCCCGGTCGGAAATTGGTCGACGACTGGCCGTCGACCGGTCGGCAAATTACAAAGTAAACAAAAATCTGTTTCAGAGATCATTGTTACAAAACCTACCAGTTTCAATGTGAGAATTCCAAAACGAAATTACAATAAAAGTGATATGCGTTATTTGGTCAAACGTAAGTAGTTTTATTTAAAAAATACTTTTTAAAAAATTTGTAGCTTATTCATTTAGGCGATTGATAAACAGTATTTTTCCAATCATCAACCACAGCCTTAATAAGATTTGTTTGTAATGTAGTGATGTTGCATTTAATGTTGGATTCAAATATATGATATATCTGACCATTGTTTGTAATGTAGTGATGTTGCATTTAATGTTGGATTCAAATATATGATATATCTGACCATTGTTTGTAATGTAGTGATGTTGCATTTAATTTAGGATTCAAATATATGATATATCTGACCATTGTTTGTAATGTAGTGATGTTGCATTTAATTAAGGATTCAAATATATGATATATCTGACCATTGTTTGTAATGTAGTGATGTTGCATTTAATTAAGGATTCAAATATATGATATATCTGACCAGAGTTGAAAATTGTTTTTATCTCCGAGGAGCAATTTAAATTTCAACTGTTTTGATTATAGTCCCATTCAAAAACTTTTCTGGTAAGTGTTCTACAATTAAAATTCTATATTCTATTCCACAGACGAACCATATTTATGTGACGACTATATCTGGGGTGAATCCAACCCATGTCACCTCTCATGGCACCAATAGGAGCTGAGTGACTGACATCACATTAATAACTGCTTGCATTGTATCAGGATCAAAAAAACAGCAAAAGTGCACACTTTTACATTGATCTTCAGCTCATGGACTAATCTACACACGTGGACAGCTTAAAGTCAGCAGCCGCTTTTAATACTCAAGCACGCCCGTAGCCGGATGACTTTTACAATAGATCCTTTTGAAAATCTATATTATGAAGTCAGAAGATATTTAGGAAAAAAATTGTGAAATCCTGCCCATCCTCCTCGTAGTCAAACCAAACTAACGGCGGACAGCAGAAACGGATTTGGGGAGTTGATGAACGTCGCTGTTCCCACCATAGACGGCAGAGGATCCCCCTTGGCACTTCAAACCGGAACTGCTGTATCATGGACGCGAAGAACAAGAATATTTATATTCTGGCCAAGGCCTCTCCCAAGCAAAGGCGTTTACCTAGTGAGAACAATTATCCACCTCTTAGTAAACATAAGGTACATCTAACCAAATGCCGACAGATTAGAAATCATAAGGATATAAATACCTATTGCCCAACGCGGAAACCATTGTATTTAAATAATTCGCGTAAATTTAACACAAACTTTATATTCATTTCTAGTGTACCCGCTTGACTATATTTTGAGGCATAGACATCTTCCATTTCCTTCAGATACTACTTAAAGAAGGTTTTATAATGGTTATGATGTCAAAACTATAAGTAAATTAGAAGACTGGAAATGGAGAGAGAAAATGTCAGCTTTTAATTTCTTTTTACAGCCTGTAGTCTAACTAAACACAGTTGTTATTAGTCAAAAAACATTGATCAACCAATTCCTCACCCACGCCAAACGACACTATCTTCTCTGACAGTTCCTTTTTAAAGTTTCCCTTTCCATCTATAAATCTTTCAGGCCTAAACACGTGCGGCTGAGGAAAATCCTTCTCGTTCAAGTTAACTGCTACCAAGTTGGGTATAATTGGTGTTTTGGCTGGAATCTTGTATCCACCAAGTTCTACGTCAGAAGATGTGCAGTGCGGAAGAGCCATGTAAACAATGTTACCTGAAAGTAGAGAATAGTTGAGCTAAAACCTAGACGATTGATCACATTTGATTTAGGCCAGAACAGAAGCACGAACTTTAAAATTAGCGCGTAAGTAAATAACGACATATCTATCCATCTATCCAACGTTTCGGTTTATTACTCTAAACCACTGTCAATGAAACAGTTCACAGACTCAAAACAAGCGACACAGGTAGTGAAGAGTCTGTACAGGTACTCGTCAAAATGCTATGTGAGGGGGAGAGACCAGAAATCAAAACAGTTGGGGCTCAAATGATTTCTGGTCTCTCCCCCTCAAAATGCATTTTGACGTGTACCTGTGCAGTCTCTTCTCTACCTGTGTCGCCTGTTTTGAGTCTATGAACTGTTTCCTTGACAATGGTTTAGAGTAATAAACCGAAACGTTGGATAGATGGATAGATATGTCGTTATTTACTTACGCGCTAATTTTAAAGTTCCTAAAACTTAGACACGAAGACCCCGCAAGAGTTGATATGCGCCAGCATGATGCATAGCAAACGCACTGTTACCAAGCTGCATTCGCAGGAACGCAAGACTGCGCGATATCGCCATGTATTGCAAGCGAATCTCGTGATTCTACCACCTTTCATCATCAAATTCTTGCATTTGTGGAACGCAACCCAGGGCTGGTCTCCGAAAACGCAACCAGAATCTTGCCAAGATCCCACGTGTGATCACGTGCTTGACTTGTAACATGGTGACATCTCGCTGTCTTGTGTTATCTTGCGTTTTCGCGAGGTTCTTGGATACCAGGCGTGTGTTCAGTAACGATAAGTCCTACGCTAGGACCCAGCTGAAATCTAGCCAAAGTCACGTGTTCTAATAATAGTTAGAATCCTCCGTGAATGCGTCACAAAGGGGATCTCATGTCGCGAAGTAGACGTTCTTTTCCCACAGCCGTCTTTCAAAATATTAGTCCCGATTGCCCACTGATCAAGTGCCGCACGGAGTCTCCAAGCTTGCTGCAAACTTTTGAGTGCAGAACGCGGTTACAAAGTATTATTTTGTTTGCAAAAAGCCGGTGGGCTCAGCACTTTTGGAGGGAGCCACCGACTCCTTATAAATACACTTGGCGCAAGGCGCAAGAGTACTGTTTGGGGAGAAGAATTTTACTGAATTTCAAACTGCATCGACATTCCAAATTTGTTACACTAACTGAACGATTTATTATGCTTTTTCTTCTCATTCCCTGAGTATGTCTACGACAGACGCCTGAACCAAGACATGAGCACTGATTCACGTATGGAATTATGGGTTTTGCACGTTATCATTTCACAGGGGCTCAAGCACGAATCCATAATATCGTCCGACACCTTGAGAGAGAAAAAGCGAGAGAGACACAGACAGAGAGGGAGGGAGGGAGAGACGGACGGACGGAGGGAGGGACGGAGGGAGGGACGGAGGGAGGGACGGAGGGAGGGACGGAGGGAGAGATTAAATTGAAGCTCCAAAGTTACAAGTTCTGTAAAGTTTCCGATATGCCAGAATCTTGAATCAAACTAATGAAGTGAACGTCCGCTTGAGTCAAGAATTCTCCTGTTGATTTCAAAGCACTTTGTGGGTACATATTTTGGTCATTTCGTTATCAGTAGATTAGTATTCGGTAACTTGGTTGGGTCAAGAGATCTGGCTGACACTTTTGTGGGTTGTACTCTAAAATGATTCCGTTATCATCAAAGACGGATCGGTGAAATTTATTGATGCAGACGGCATTTATATTGCATGTATACATTTCTCACGTAAAAACCAACAACAGTAATACTGCCTTTTAATGCTAGAGCGCTTTTGTGTTAGCTTCGTGACCCAGCACAGAATCATTTAACAAACTATGTAAACATTTTTAGTAGAGCCATAGATATGGTGGAGCAGAATAAAACTTTGCGTATCACAGTGTTTGCGATTTATTTTTGGTACGACAGAAATTTAATAACCACCGTTGCATAAACTGTCGCTGGCAGAGAAATAGATACGCAAGCACGTGGGAGGACGAAAACAGTTGAGTGATTTGTCAACGAATGTTTCGATACACACAAACTACCGTCGAAATCATCTGCGATTATTAGATCCGAGAAAGATTTCATAAGCATATTTCCCTCAACCAATAAATTGCATGGATGACGACGATAAAATGAAAAATCCCTATGAAATGAAATATTAGAAGACGACATAAAAATGCAGTTAAAGTTAAACCAGACTTTCTCGTAAGGTGGAGCCTGTGTGTCCTCCAACAAATTTTCTGCACTGATCGCTTTTAGTCAGTTACTTTGAAATACTTCAGTAAGCATTCACACAGGGCGTCTTTCAAATAAGCCTAACATAAATTCTTCACACAATTTTAAGTCACTCTTCTTTTGCAAAGGAATGCTGCATCGTATTTGAAATGTCTGGATTTTTTATTTGTTCAATTTAAAACTATCCAATGATTCCAAAAAAAAAATTCTACAAACAAATCTCTCGGTAAGAATATTTTAAAACAATGTTTTATTACCAGTACGGAGTACTTCGGCGATCACAGCTTGCGTATAAGGTAAGCGGATCTTATCCGCTAAACATGGAAGCCTGTCTTTGCCAACAGAGCTGTAGACTTCTGTCCGAACTTTTTCTTGAATATCGGGATAGTTCAACATGTAGACTAATGCCCAACGCAAGAATGTTGTTGTAGTCTCAGTGCCAGACACGAAACAATAAAAAATCAGTCTACTCACGTGACCTTCTGGAAGGAGAGGAAACAAGATACATACACAAAACGTACCAAGAGTGGCGTAGATGAAGTAATATCCCATGAGACATTATTTCGCATATCGACCGAGACCGAAGGTCGGGGTCGATACGCGGAATAACGTCGAGTGCACCACAAGGGGCTGGGGGACAGTAGCCCCCACTTTTTTCAGTGCCGCTCCGCCCATAAAGTAACGTGTAAATGTTTGATAAGTGGCACATAATACGCATAAGCCGTCCAAACATAAAAGGTGGCATTGTCTTCGTAATAGAAACATATTTGCCAAATTCCATGATATTCTGTCAAAGACATATGAAGCTACAGAGGCGAACGTAAACAGATAAAATTGCCACAAGGAGACACAGAGGAAGTCAGTTTCACTCGAAAGCCGTGGTCACCCGTTATCACAATCATAGAAAAACACTTTCCAAATTTCAGAAAGTTCCTGCAAGGGTTTAATGAGAAACAGCTGTGAACGCAAAAGACTACAAACGAAATTGCCACTAGGGTGCGCCAAAGTAATCCGTCCCGTCCGCAAATCAACGCCAGTTTTGGCTTTCTCAGCGGATATACAATTAACTGTCAATTTTCTTAATGGTCTTTGGCTCCGATTAGCAGATGAAAAGGTGGACGCCACAAAAACTTGCAAATGATAAAAAGAGCAACCCAGAACGTTGAAATGCGCCCACGCAAATGATGGGCTTCTATTGCTTAAGTATCATAAAAATGGCCATTCGGTAATGGTGCATAATACGTCAAACCCGTTTGATACTTGGGCAGTATCGCCTCTTTATTAAATAAACTGTTTGTCAAATTTCATGAAAATCCACCAAGGAATTCTAAACATGCAGGGGCAGACACAAAAAATTGCTATTAGAAGGCATAACATTAGTTGAATCCGTCCATCTAAGTTGCTAGAGGCTATAGGCGCATAAAACATAACTGCCACCACTGAAGAACTAACATTAATGGTTCAGTGGGAGCAAGGAGTGTAGTATTATAGAAGAGTTCACTTGTGAGTAGCGCCGCCAAGTGGTGAATAAGCAACGGTCAAGTAGGAAGCGCGGGAACAATGGAGAAGGGAGCATTTTGCAGTGCCTTAAATTGTACTAGTTCATTCACGAAAACCCAAAGCGTGTCATTTTTTACGTTTCATGAAGATCCAGAAAGGTAATGATTATTTGTTATTTGATAATATGATACGTTGTCTTTCATTTTGTGTGTTCTGTTCACGGTTGGAAGACACGTCCATCGTAGTCTTGTTGCCTCTGTCGTCTGCAGTGTAGGCTACTACACAGGCTCTGCCTTCTGCATATACTTTGTTGTCAATGTACGTCAACTGAAATTATATGTGAGGGAGCATCAGAATGGAATACAGTGTTGTGGTAGTGAAGAATTGTCTTGCTTTCTTAGCTTTTCTTACTTGTGTAACACCTACTGCACAAACCAGTTGTCTGCACTGGTAGCAGCCTGGCGTATTCCATAGGGAACACATTCAAAATTGTTGGGTTATCTGGGTGCAGAGTCGACGTCATAACATGTTGGGCACACTCATATATGCTCAGCCCTCCACCTCAGAAGCTCACGCTGAACACCTTGACTAATTGTTCCAGTAAGGTGCTGATTATGGATTTTCCGCCACTTTCCTCTTATTGTAGACTTTGATGCGGTTCCAGGACACCGTAAATGGTATTGGGAGAAAGAACAATTTCTCATGGTTTGTTGAACATCTGTTTTGTGTAAATTTATTGAGTTTTGTGTTTGCTATGGACGGTTGAACTGAAGCATGCACCCGTGGAATTTCTAGTCGGGAGTGTCATACCTTGTAGTATTATATAGTGTATTGTGGACGAACAGAAGCTGAGTACGCCTGTGGCCCTAGCCATCCAGCTAGCTGTATGAAGACTATCGTCAAAATACAGCTAGGTACCACTGTGTTTTTCTTCCGTAGGCCCCGAAATTGCACACAGCCAGGGTAGTATAGTTAGTATACAGCTTTGTACCAAGGCTACCCTAGCCCTAGCCCAAGGTCTAACAATGTTGTGACTGAAACTGAGTGCAAGGTTAATAGACCCTGTTTGTCACTCAATGGTCATGGGTTGTGGTTCTTCATTGTCATAAGAAAAGCATCGTCTATCACCAGGGACTCTATACTGTACTAGTATGTTCTACTAGCAGGGGCAGATCCAGGATTTTGAGATGGGGACAGGGCAGAGTATTAGTCAGGATTTAGTTAGCCAAACATATGCACCCCCGAACTGCCAAACGGGATCTGGGAGAATTTTAGGGAGGCCATGGCTCCCTTGCCCCCCTCTAAATCCACCACAGACTAGTCATCTACCTAATCCACTTGAACATAAACCACTGGATCAGCGATGACAGCCTCGGGTTGAATGCAAGCAAACTTGGGAAGTGCTGGTAGATTGAAGCTTGTTGCGAGAAAAGTGAGATCACACAAAACCATGCGTGGGAGTGGGACGCAACAAATTTGATGCCCGTTATTCAGTTGAGAAAGCTGGTTCTCAAATTGCAGGACACTGAGAGTGATCACATCATTACAGGACAATATAGTATGAATGAGACGTTCTCAAAGACAAAAGGGTATAGCGAAAGGGAGATCAGTAACATTAATGAGCAGGTTACATCTTGTATTATTAGTGGTATGGTCTCGATTGGGTAAATGAAGGGCTAGGGACAGGGGAAGGTTAATGAAAGTGCTTGCTTTTATCTTATGTAACCTTCCTTGGAATTTGAGTGTGCGACTAGGTCCTTGCAGACTCACTTTATCAAGAACACAATCCATCAGTTTACATGGCAGAAGACCTAAAGAATGCTTCGAAAATCATCTATCCCCCTTGAATGTCGGCTGTTATCAGACTCCTAGCATCAGTATTGGCAAGTTAACGCAGGAACTCAACCTATTGAGTCTGGAAACAGCTAAAACACTGCAGTTTAAATTTCAGGTACACTCACACTTTTGCGAAAATGTGTATTCTATGGACTGTGTTGATCAATGTTATCTACGTACTGCTCATTTTGTATGATTACCACGTTTTTAAAGGTTCATCGTAGTGTGCATCACCACTTCACCAACAATAACAATACTCAAGCAAAAGTGACAACATAATTAGAGTACTGAGCCATGCGCAGAGGAAAAGGCATAGGTGGCAATTGATGTTCGGTCTCTTCACATGCAGGTATGCTTGGAATTCAAGGCAAGAAACACTCGTTTCTTAACGCAATAGAACCGGTTCTACATAACTTTTGTGTTATCAAGTCACTCTTATTGTTTTCTTTCATCAGTAATCACACACAAGTTTAATAGGTAACAAAACTGAAAACCTGTAATAAAATACATTTATTATGTATCACTAAAGTATGCCACATGAAATGCTGAAAATTATACTGTCTTAAAACTTCATTCGTAATGGACCTCTGGCTTTTTGAAGAACAACAACCAGTTAACAGCTATGCTGACACCTATAAGAATGTTGTTTAAACAACATTCCCCTTCATGTTGAGGTCATTTTAAAATACAACTCAAAATTAATGTGATTTGTTTTTTCATCCTCACATAAGTATATCTGAGGATGAGGACACTGTATTCAACTTGCTGTGTCCATACGCACTGGAGTGGTGAGTATCACCAGCTGTGATTGTCATCAGGGTGTACCTGAGGCAGATGCGGAGCAGTGTCCACTACAGTGAAAAGATCTATAAGAAGTAACCTGTCACCAGTATTTTGCTTATGCCAGTTAACCACCCTCACTATGCACACATGTGACTCTGTGAAAGAAAACACTGCTGACATCTTGGAATAAGCTTTTATCATTTTCTTCCAAAGCTCTGGCTACTCCCCCCCCCTCCCCCTGCAACATCCTAGATCCACATGTGTGGACGTCTGTGTCAGAGGGTTGTTTCACTTCATAATGGTGCTTAGTTTTGTCAATGCACCCTTGAATCTGTAACAGTTAGCAATAGATACAACTATCTAAAATTGAATTGTGACAAACGTAGTCATCTCATTTTTGTTGTGTCAATTGAACACCCAATAAGCAAATTGGCATAGGCTGAGAGTGTGTTATTTGGGAATACTGACAGGGGTTTTGGTATACACTAATTTATTCACATTTATTACTGTATGCAGTCCTTATGCTCAATTTAGCTGAATAAGCTACTGGTTGGGGCCCTGTACAAAACATGGTCCACATCTTGTCCTCGCGGGTGTGATTCAAAATTTGTTGCAAGCGCGGAAAGCACAGACCTAAAGATAAGCATAGGGATATGCATGAAACAGGGGCCCCCGTTTCGTCGCTTTATGTGCCTCTAGAAAGTGGTGGTGACTGCGGAGGGAGAGGAGCAGTACGATAATTGTGATTACATAATTTAAGTACCAGCGTCTCAGGGGTCTGTTTCATGAAAAGTGACTTAAAACAGAGATTTGGTCTCGCAATCAACATAAATGTTTAAGACAAATACCTAAAATTCAATTTACCAAATAAATAAATTATCTGAAACTATGATCATAACTGTTATTTAATTAGAAAATTTGAACAAGATATTTCCAGGCTGTTATGTATTTATGATTACTGGACTAAACCTTTACTTGGCAATTGTAAAGTGGAAACATTATTACGGCCCTGACAGTACACCTGTGATATGAATATTCATTAAAGACTATGTTTGGATTTTTTTTTACAATTAATACATTTATTACAAAAGACAAATACATATACAAATACACACACAACACAACACAACAACGTACAGAGCTGCGCATAATAATAACGAGAAACTTTCATTGTTACTTCGAAGTAAAAAAGTACTACTTAAGTTTCTGTTCTGGCATCTGGTCAACTCTCTGGGTCCCCTCATGTTTCAAAAACACATTTCCAATCTTCCCATTTTTTGTATCATTAAATTTCCATGTGTTTAATGAAGCACTAACTTCTACATTAAAACACTCATTCAAAAATTTTTAAGACTTCCTAAATTAGGTTTGACGTTAGCAAATTTCCTTTTTAAAATGAAAATTTTAGTTTGTAAAAGAAACCAATTCAAAATTCTATTCTTTTCATTTTGAAGACCAAATATTATGATGGTTTTGTCTATTTCAAAATTTACTTGCATTGCAGTCGTTAACCAGAGACGTACCCCGTGCCAGAAAGAATTAACATATTCACATTCAAAGAATAAGTGTTCTAGAGTTTCGGGAAAGCATTTACAAAAAGTACAAGCATTTGAGTCCACGTATTAAAACTTATTTAAAAAGTAGTTAGTAGGAAGAATTCTATTCGGTAAGCGGAACTGAAAGAAAAGTAAGCTTGTGTCATTCGTACATTCATGTGGAAGTTTGTAATAGAAGTTCCACATCTTCTCTGATAGTGAAAATCCCAATACTTCGAATTTCTTTTGAGCCGATGGTATTATGTCATTTTTGCACAGAATATGGTAAGAATCCCGACACCCCTTTTTCGTCAAAATAATATTTTAGGGAAAAAGGTACAAGTGGTCCATATACCTTTTTTAGTATTAAGTTTTTGGAAAACGTTTTCAGGTATTGTTTTATTGCACTGACAATTGAATAATATTTGAGAAAGCTGACATTAATCTGATGAATCGTCTGGAAACTTTCAAAGGTGTAGAAGTTACCATTCCAGTCTAAGAAATCGTTCACGAATATTATACCTTTTTCAACGAATGACTCATAAATGATGTTTGGATTATTGGTTATAGTCAAAATAAACAAAACACAATAAAATGCATTCCTTATTTGAGTTTTGTTGAGTGTTTGTCTGAAATTTAAGTATGAATATCAAAACAGCCGTGACATTGGATTGCCAACATTACATTCTATAAGGTTTGTACAAATATATCTTTTTCAGTAAGGCATGGAAAAATGTTGCAAATAGTTTGTCCAGTCAGCACGTCATCTTTTTGGTCACATCACGTGACCTAATGAATATCAGTCAGCAAAGATTTCTGCCTCTGACCCCGTCAAGGGCAGAAATCTTTTCGGACTTATGTTCATTACGTCACGTGATGTGACCAAAAAGATGGCGTGCTGACGGGACAAACTGTTCGGATTCTATAAGGTATTCAGCTTTTGAAGTACACTAGTTATTGAAGTATTTTTTTCTCTTATACATGACTATGAAGAATATTTTATTTTTGATTCAGGACTTTTGGTTTTTTCGTCATAAGTGAGGAACTGGCAAGAGTCTACTGTAATGATGTGCTGGCCTTCGACAAAGGTACCAAATACAACAAAAGGCGCTACCTCAACATGTTTTCGCAATACAAGGGTTATGTCACAAATCGTATTGCTGTATCTACTTTGCTTGCAGTCAAACAAATTATGTTATTTACTCAGGCACCGTATTTTATGTGTCTAATGCATATATTTTTTTTGTCGACTACTTAGAACTCAGATAAATGTGATTTATTTATGGTACTAATAAACAAAATTTATGCCCAATACCATTTCTTAGATTCATACTGAAAATCGGATGAGGACTTAAATGTAATGAAACAGAATTAGTAAAGTTGCTACAAAACAACATTCCATCAACAATAAAGTAACTTTTAATTTACACCATTTTCTGTATCAGACCTCCTATCAGTAAATTTCTTTACCCTGGTGAGGATGGGTTTCTTGGTTTGTAACAAATTCACCTACAGAAAATGATAACGACAGAAAATGACATGCTGTTTCAAGCCAAATTGAATTAAGTGAGTCTTGAGCTATAACGAACTGCCAGTTCCTTCTAATTCCAGGAAGCACTTGGTACCTTGAGTAAGGAATGGGTCGAGACAATAAATAGTCAAAATCAAGATTTGGTTTAATTGAAGGAAGGCAGGTTTATAGCAGCTTTAACAACAATGACACAATCCCATTAACGAACAGAATGGATTTTCAGTGCCAAAGTTTAACTTTCACAACATCAAAGGCATTTCACTAACAGAAATGTAAATGCAAACAAGAGTTGCTGCATGACATGTTATTAATCGAAATATGCTTGAAGTTATGGACACATTTATTTTAATTACATAGTCAATTCACACAACCACGTGGATCAACAAAAACAGATGATGCAAGTTGATAGACTCAACCTGAACAAAGCTACATGAACACTTCAATTACAAAGCTGGTACTCTATCACTGTTTTGGAGTCGCATGTAGGCAAAGAGTGATCAAGTATTGTTGGTTTACATATATAAAAAGTAAAATGTCAGACTTATATGCTATACGGTAAATGAATAAGATGAAAAATATAGCCGTGTCCTGTTGTAATGACAACAGTCTATATCCACGTCAAGCTACTGAGCAAAGGTAACTTTAAAATTAGTGTCAAATGTTCACTGAAGCAGCGATAGTTTCTTTTGATAGATCAAATAACATTTCTTGTCATCCCAAGACCATTAATGTCAAGGCAATGAACTTGGTGGCCCCTGGAAGTCATGTGTCAAGTTTGTGCACGCCTTGTTTTTCTCTCAAGCATCTGCTAATTATGGACACCGTTGGCAGTGGAGTCTAGACCTTTCTTAATCCTTGACAGCATAGTCCTTGGATTTCTGCCTGAAGTACCTGTGTGGCCTGTAAGTGTAAAATATTGTGAAAAGTTACAATATAATTGAGCACTGAAACACTAAAACCAAAAATACAGTGCAAAGAAAACCACCATTGGGTACAAGTAATGATAACTGTATCTATACCACCAACGGAATGCTAGCATCAACAAGTGTGAGAGGCTGCAAGTTAACAAGATGATGTAAGAACTAATGCACATATTGTGGATCCTAGATTTCTAAGACTGGAAATTGAACTCATGGCAACATGGTTATGGCCCAAGTGCTACTCAGAGCAGCCGTTGCACGAATATAACGTTACCACACAACTGTTTTATTAAGCCCAAACAATGGTCATACTATTTTCGTCTTTTAATAAGCAATAAGAAACCAACTTTGAGAGACAATAAAGTTGCATTTTTCACAGAACAATTACTGTGGCAATTACTGTCTTGCAAATAAGTGTCAGTTCATTATGGTTGTGACCATGTCAGGTCAATGAAATGGCATGCTGTGACACGTAACCTAATGACACTTAAGTAGGAACAAATCGCTGGAGATTTTCAAGCCCAAAATTCACAACTATTTTAATCAAGGAACAATTCGAGATCGATATCATACTAATGATACATGGTCTAAGTGAAAAGTTGGTTTTCGTGACAGAAGGCATGCTTATATCTACTTTAAATTCCAATAGAGCATAGAGTCTTTACAAGAGCAGACACAAACCTTTGATCCAGATTGTGAGGATGCAGGTGACAAAGAAGATAAGGACAAGGGTGAACAACAGCTCTGAATCCCTGCAAGATGACAATAGTGGCATTTGTAAGAAGATATTCAGTTTAAAATTTATTCTGAGACCTCTACACTGAAAACTCAGACCTTTATATATGAATCTGAAACAGCGACATTGAATCGACAGATGGAATCGTACAACGGCAAAAACTCAAAATAAGGTTTTTGTAAATCGTGATTGCTCCCCACACCAAAATGATACATGCAGAATTTCAACTAGCAGTTGGAGTTAGCTTGCAGTTATATTACAAATGTAAGACAGTTGATATTTTTCACATGAAAATTAGTTATATGAAAACTGTTCCTTGCTCAACAGAACATCCACCAAAGCACTGATACATTAGAATAAAAACATCACACTGATATGTTTGAAGTAGGGTTTATACAAACCTAATATAAATAACTCAAACAAGACAGTGTTTCATGTTTTAATATGAAACAGCAGCGACACATGTTGCCAAAATATAAACCACACATCATCTGCGAATTGCACTCATCCTTCAAAAATATCTCTGACTAATAATTGCCTGGTACGCTGCTTGGCTGTATTCGTAAACTTAGACGTAACAGTCTAGGACTAAGCAGTTTTTTAGTAAAAAAGCTCGCTACCGGGGTTCTTTTGAAAATGCAGATGTAAACGTATTTTTGTAAAAAAAATCACTGTGGGGGTGGTTGCTGGTGCACGGTGGTAGGGGTAATGCGTCGTGGGCATCACGGACACCCTGAAATATTGGAAACTCCATTTTGGACATCCTATTTTCGAAATCCTGGATGAATCCCTGTTTGTAAGTAGTCCTGCACAATTTTCATTCATTTCTCTCCCTTCGTGTGTCCCTGCGGATGGGTATGAACTGTCTTACAACATCTTTTTGACGCTTTTTGTTGTTCATCTTACCAGAGATTACCTATTATACGTTATTTACCTGTATTCATTTTATTGTAATTGTACTAGTCATAATAAATGACCTTATATCGCCTACCTCGGCCTCCTTTTCATCTCTGGTAACGAGCTTGCAACGCACGTATCATTTATCTATTATTCGGGACATATGTCGATCATAAAGAATAGGTGTGCCAAACTTATTCAGTTATTTATGGCCACTTTTCTCTGTATTTCCATCTTAGACTGTGCAGGTTAGGAGAAAATGGTTACTTGCAGTCTGCATGGTCCAGGTACATTACTTGAACCCACAACCTCAAAAAATTAGCCAATCGCGTGATTGGAGTGCAAAGCTTTATGTTTGCTCATATCATGGAATCGCTCAATTTTCGAATACAGAGATTAGGCTGTGGGCTCTAATGTAAGCCTGAATTTTCATCAATTATAAGTCTCTTAAGTCGCTGTCAGTTTAGAATGATGCTTTCTCAGGTACAAATTTTGCCTTCTGGTACTTAAATCAAAGTTGTTTCAAGCGTAAAAGTGTGACAAATTGACTGAAAGTACATTCTTAAATCTTGTGATTGCTCCTGGTAAAACGAGTCAAATTGTAATATTCAAACCCTCCTTTGTCATGTGCACTTTCAGAATGAATGGTTTAGACAAACCCCCTGTACAACCTTCTTTGGAAGAGTCCCAGACTGGTCATAGAAGCATATCACCTGAAGAAACCTTGAGGTATTGTTCCATTCATTTCCTTAATATCTCATGGAGTGACATTTCACATTTTATTCAACTCACAACTCACAATCCTAACCAAAGATATCACTGTTTCGTTTACAATAGTTAAACTTGCCTTGTTTAAGCCATGTTCAATTTCTATAATTGCTAATTAAGATTTAGCCTCACAAACATAACTGAATGTGTTTGATTCTTTCAGTTGAACTGTAGCCACACGACGAGTCCTTTAGGGTGTTAACGTCCACGCCTTCAAAATAAGAGTAGTACAACTGCTGCATGTCACAACGGAATTTGTGTGTGTGTTGTGGAACCTCGGTCAGGAACTTAGAAATCGACTTAGTATGTCCAAGTGGCAATAAAATACAGTGACACTACAACAAAGCAAGACCTTTACCAGCCCTGTGATTGACGAGTTGCATGCGTCAAGACTTTTTTACCAATATAGTAAAACTCAGCATGAAGCATCGTGCTCAGGAACCAAGTCGATTCAGTGTCCTATCTGTGATCAATGTTTCACGGAAAGAGTGAACCTGATGCAACACTGCGTCACAGCACGAGGACGTTCTTTTTGTGGTGAAGTTGACATGTCATGCAAAGAGTATGCCTCCTACTACAGGCATAGCAAGCAGAAACGTCATGAATGAAATGATTAAGTCCAGTGGTGAAGGTTGTTACGTCACTATAGTTATGATACCAATACACAAAAAGAACTCCAAAACAGACATTGCCAACTATCGCCACATAACTCTACTTTTAAGTTAAAATACCTTATCCAAAATTTTAGAAAAAAAACACCTCTCTTCACAAAACCTCATATATCGTCGCCAATTTGCATTCATGCCTGGTCCCAACTTACAGAAATTGTACACGACATCCACCTCCACTTTGATCAAGGGTACAACGTGAGATCCGTATTTTTAGATATTGCGTCAGCTTTTGATGTCGTTCCCCATGACCTTCTTCTACATAAATTACAATCTTACGGTTTCTCAGCCACTTTCCTCTTACTTTTAAAATCATATCTGGAATATCTAACTCACAAAGTCCGAATTGAGGGTGCCATATCACCTTCATAAACGCCAGGTTTCGTAAGTGCCACAGGGTAGCGTACTAGGCCCCTTACTCTTTTTACTGTACATCAATGATCTTCCAGACACAATAAACTTTGAAATATTCTTATATGCTGATGACACTTCAATTTTCCACCCATTCTCAAAGGAGCATCCCAATGACTTCTTACAATTGCAAACTGACTTTAACAAACACTATGACTGGTCTTACAAATGGAAGATGAAATTTAAACCTGAAAATTGTGTTGATCTTATATTTTCTAAGTCTAATGATACTCATTTCTAAACAAATCCAACGCTGGAATTAGCACTCAATGGGGAAATTATTACCAATACGTTCACGCACAAACATCTTGACTTGTTACTAGACCATAAGCTTACAATTAGAATTATCTCTCGTCATCTCAACTCCATGCATCTTGAAACTCTGTTCAAGTCTTTTGTACTTCCACATCTAGATTAGTGTGAAATAATCTACCAATCGGCAAACGCTGGCACACTTCTTCAATTAGAAAGACTACAATACCAAGCAGCTTTAGCCATAGCAGGGGCATACAAAGGGTCCAACACAACCAACGTTATAAATAGTCTCAACTGGAGCAAACTAGCAACCCGTCGTAAACTCCACCTGTCCATGTATACATTCAAAGTCTTAACCAACATAAACAATTACTCTAAAAAAATCCTCTTTGACTCCTGCAAAAGACCAAACACGAGACCAGTACTGCGACAAAGTAATATGCACACTATTCCATATTCTATCTGCCAAGCCTTCAGGAGATCAACGATATTAAGTTGTATTGACAACTGGAATTTCTTACCATTCAAAATAAAAGAAAGCTCCTCAATCGGCACTCTCTAAAATAACTTTAAAATGCATACCACTACTCAAGACTTACCAGTCCCATTGACATCATTCCAACTTCCTCGCAACCATGAAATAACCGTATACAGATCAAGATGCGGTCTATTCCTAAACAACGAGAAATTTAGACATAATTTTAATAATATTTCGCCTCTGTGTTCCTGTGGAGACAACCAGACATATCCTCATGTTTTCTTTGCTTGTGAGGTATGCAAGGAGGAGAGGGTACAGCTTTTCCAGACACTCGAAGAATAACCAAATGTTTACAAAAAATATTCCGAAATTCCGCAATTGTACAACAAAATTTTTTTTTTCTATATGGATGTCAAGAACTCAACCCAAATGAAAATAAGGTTTTATTCGAAATAGTATCAGAATTTCTTTATACCATTAAATCTCTTGTGTGAGTGGATAGAATTGTATACATGTGAATGAAAATGAATTATTTACATTCGTAATCATATATCATTGTAATCTTAACATCAGTTTTTTAATTTATGTATTCGTGTATAATAATTGTATACAGATTTCTTTGTATTTTTAACCCAGATCTAATGCCTCTTGGCGCTTCCTGGGTTATGTATATATATTCATTGTATTCTGAAGATTTCGTAATAAACATTTAAAAACAACTATAGTTTATTCAGATTTACAGAGTCTGTAGTTGGTAGTTGTCTGGTGTTATAGTATTTTGACGTTTTGTTTTGAACCTTTTTTCATCAAGTTTCTTTCTATATTTGTGTTATTTCAAAAGGATCTTAAACAGAACCTGTACATTTTTGTAGTGTTTAGGTAGATTTAAATGGCCATACTGAGTGTCATTGGGCAATATTTACATACAATTGTTATGACCAATTAGCATTTTAAAAGAAAATATATGTCTATGATTATTGTAGAAATTGCTTTCATATTGTTGTTTATTTCTTGTGAGAGACTATTATACTATCAATCAGTCATTGCATATGATTTAATTATGATTTAGTCTAACACATTCCAAAAGCAATTCGTTGGAAATGTTCAATGGATTTGTAATGTTGATTTCCCTAAAGCAATAAATTCATATATTTTTGTAAGACCAATTTTGAGAAATGTGTGATAGAAGATTTATATTATAATAGAAATGCTATAATATTGTTGATTTCCTGTGTAGTTGAAGTGGCGTTAATGACAACATGTTGACTACGTTCTGAGAAAATCACAATATAGTACGTGTATTATAACTCTTATTTTCTCAATCTTTTTAAATGTCACATTTAACTGGAGATCATGAACTGATGATCTAGGTGAACGTAGGACCAAGACTACAAAACAGAAGAGTCAAACACAACGTACATTCAAGCCACACGGCGGGTGCCGCAAGTCAATCTGTTCATCTCTGTATCGATGTTATCAGTAAAACATCAAGTAAAATCCCACCCGTTTTATCAACACATCAGTTTACACAACTTCTGGCCAATTTTTAGATCCCAGACGTTTATGAGTGGCAATCTTTGAATCATCTCATGAAGTGTTGCCGCACTCCCCTCTCTCCCCATGGGCAAGCTCATTTTTTGACTTCACTGGCTATTTGTTTTATTTTTTTCTTTTGCTGTCACAATTTTACAAAAAGATTCTACATTCGCTTTCATCTGCTGCAACAATTTGTTTACCCCTGGCGAACACGCCACATGGAACAACTCCTGTGGGTTAATCTTCAGTTGAGAAACCCTTGTTCTCAGTGGTTTCGTCTAAAAGTAGATTTCTGTATTTCAAAACCCTGGTAGGGTGTACCTTCACGTCGTGGATAACATGTTCGTTGAAGCTCGACTCACAATAACAGTGAACTTGTTTCCTGAAATGAAAATGAATTCGTTTCTGAAACTAAAATTATGCTCGATGTACATGTAATGCTCATGGCAATTTTATGGAAATGTGTTATGCTGCTGTTCTGTTTTGATACGAAAGTAACACAGTAATTACGCAAAATGTGATTAATTCATTGCACCACACTTATTTTGTAACCCTTTTCACGTTTTATAAGTAAAAAGTTCATTGCTGTTCGACACACCACGATGCGTTCCCGATCGCATACACAAACACGAATTAGCGTTCCCGATCGCTTATCGTTGTGTTCTTGATCGCATCGTTCAGCAGAAAAGTGTCGAAAAATTAGAAATCCTGACAAAACTACAAAAAACAAGAGTTGCGTTATATTTTCAAACGTCATTTGTTCATGGTCAATTTATTGATTTAGTGCCAAAAATAACGGCAATTTGCCAAAATGACATACAAATCACCTTCGGTTTAAGCGATGCCACGATCAACGTAACTTTTCTCCTGTAATTGGAAGAGACACTAGCCTAAGCCTCTACCTACCCTTCCTCAATGTGTTACGCCTTGAACTCATGTCTCTGTTTTCACATTGGAAGTAAAAAACAACGAAAATTCTGTTATCGCGTGCCCTGAGTTTGGTCACCTTTCTTAGTCTTATGCTGGTCACGTGTCCTTAGGTGTCCACTTTGTTAGTGTGTTGCCGGTATTTTCATTGATGCAGATTTGTTGCTTAACTTGGGCTAACTGCCACATTAAAATTGTGTCGATTTTTTCACCAAATCCCACTGATTCTTTGACTAAACTATGCAGTGTAAACGCCAAAAGGGAGAGGCTACTGACGGTAATTCGTAATTCATAGCGAGCTGACCTCAATTTGACCTGGCTAGATGATATCACAAACACATAGTTGACTTAGATCTGTAATTCGACTCATTTTTAGACCAGAAACGGCCCTTGAATAGAGCTGAAGATCCACCTGAATGCTTTTCAACACTTGGTGAAATGGACATAACTCAAAACATGGGAGGAAAATTCTTGTTCAGTGTGTTAGTACTAACCACCAGTTTAGAAAAACGCAAACAATCTTACTGGTTATATTTCTCATCTTTTATCTTTCTCTAACAATTAACGACGAATCAAATTGTCTGTCATCTTGAAATCTTAGTTTTCGACCTAATGATGTCATGCAGTTGTCCGAATGCCAGCCCAGTCAAGTGAATGCGTCAGCTCACGAGTTCAAAAATGTAAATGGCGGAGTGACAAACGAGTAGTAAAAATCGAATCTTCGAGTGAATAAGTTCTTTCGAAGAGCTTAAGATATCAGTGCAGTTATATTTGCAGAATTATTGCAAAAGATAAATGCAAGGGTAATCAACAATTGGTCAGATTTCCTAACCACTTGCCCTTACTTCAAAACCCTCTGGCTGGACTCCAACTTGGTGGTCGCCGGACCTCAAAACCCGCAGATTGCCACACCAAAAAATGGTTTGCCGGTGCTCATGCGCAATGGCCGAACAAATCGCCGATTTTTAACAAAACAAACAAACGTGCACGAGAAATAAAGACTAGATGTCACTTGAATCTTTCGAGACATTCAAAGCGAATCTCTCAGGAAGTCCGGTCGTCGTGTTTGATCACCGGCCAACTGGTTAGCACCGGCCATCGTGTTATGGATGAGGCCGCCGTGTTTTGAAGTCCGGGTAACACGTCCGGAGATAAGGTTTTGTAGTCCAGCCGACTGCTTTTGAATTGTTGATTCCGCAAGGAAACGTGTTCACGAGATCGCAGTTTCGACGTGTGCTCGTTTATCCGTTAATATTTGAAGTTTAATTCGAGTGTGATGTGTGTGGCACTTGATTCTGCATTTTCGCTGTGCGGACTTATTACCGACTAGGCCACCATGCGTTTCTGTAGGCCGCAAGCATACAGGGGCGATAGAACATCCCCACAAAAACTTACAATTTCAAAATACAGGAAATAAAATACAATGAAACATGAATATATGCACATGGAGATATAATTAACACATATCATAAGTCTGCAGACGTTTCAGTCACGATAATTTGAACAAATCCATGAAAATCTGTTGCGGTTTGCTCGAGTTTCTCTTGCCGGGTGGCATTTTGTGGAAGTTACGTGAAATCACGCATGTTGACGAATAAAAATTCCAAGGGACACAAATCTTACAAATTTCACTTGATACCTTCCCATGTTATTTTGCAAGTGTCACGCGCTAGCTCACTCTCGCTCTAGCTTCTGCCTAACTCACGTGATTCAGTTGAAATATTTTGGTTATCGCGCGGGTGGTGAAAAAATGGAGTTGGCATTTTTCGCCAAAGTCACTAACGAAGCTTCAAGGAAGATACGTGTAGAAGTAGAAAGGACCACTGAGTAGTAAGTTTTAAGTGTGGAATGTATTTTTGACGAGATGAAAACTCCTAATCGGTGGCCGGATTTGGCCTACCGCAGTGGCGGATCTAGGATATCACAAGGGGGGGCCCAACATTTTGNCGCCCCCCCCTATCGCCCAGGAATTTCTTTCTGTTTTTTCCTCTAAAAATCAAACATTTTCCTTGATTCCAGAAGTATTATCCAAGAAAAAAGGCAAAGAAAAAGAAAAAACACAGAGAACGTGGCAAACATGAAAAACTGCATTTATCACAAACTCGAACTCCCGACCTGGCGGATACAGCGCTGCACCACCACGACTTCACTCTTAATTTCATAATAAGAGACCTACTTGTTTATGGCCACAGCGTTTGCGCGCGAAACCTACTTCTTTTGTAATGCTTATTACACTTTTTATATTTTGTGCAATCAGTTCGTAACAAAATTTGTTGTATTTAAAATAGTCTTCAATTGCCCAAAAGACCAAATCCGTTTTTTGTGTTGGCATTAATGACGCGATTGCTTTGGAAATCGTCTTAAGTTAAGGTTTGACAAAGAGAGAATTATGAGTTTCTGAGTGATTCACTAAGGCTTCGATTAAAATTCACATCTTACCAGCAGCTTCTGTTTTTTCATCGTCACTCAAGATTCCATTTTCTTTAAACAAATGAAGTAATTTTCTTCATGCCACCTATAGTCTATGATTGCACAGTAAAGCAGACGACGGAAACGGAGTCGTAGTGCGCAGCGCCACTGCCGGTCGCCTGCGACATCGCGTTAGAGCCTATACTTAGCCATAGTTTCGTTACGATTGAGCTGTGTTCCGAATTTGACACTTCAAATTGGATATGAGCCCCCCCCCAAACACACTAAAACTGCACACATTTAATTATTTTTGTTTCCGCCTTATAATGTTAATTAGCAGGGTTAATTAATAAACTCAACATTTCCCTACGCTCTTGCTGTTTTATTTTTTGCGGCAGCCAAGGGGGGCAGGGGGCCCGCCCCCCCTTGGCTACCGGAAGCAAAATGAAACAACAGCAGCGTAAAGCGTGAGGAAATATTGAGTTCGGTAGCGGACCGGGGGGCGTGCTCTTGTTTTTTTTTAGTCCACCGAAAGCTTCCTGAGTCCACCGACAGCTTCCTGAACAAAAGGTCTACGCCCCCACAACCGTTTCGCGACGCCTGTGCACATACAACCGCGCTTCGCGCATTACCCGGAGGCAACATGTTGCCCCGCCCCCGTTATGGTATCCTAGGTCCGCCACTGTGTAGAGATGTCTCTTAACATGAAGAAAGCGGGATTGAGAGCGTCTTCGGAGACCACTTACAGAAGACCTTCATTCAGCGAGTAGCAATTAGTAAATTACGAACACTGACGTGACATTTTCCGATCGTGGAGGTTTGCAAATTATCGTTACAAGAGCTAAAAGCAGGTTATGAACACATATTCAAGTGTGCTTGCTCGCTTGTTTCAGTCGATCACCCATTTCAAAGACTGGGGCTTGTAAATGAGTATTGTGGTCATGAACACTGAGCAGCCGTGTTCGCTGTCAACTACGTGATTTCAATTTGCATCAATCTTTCTTTATTACAACATGAGCGAGGGAACCGTGTGGGATAAATGTGGTACGTTGCCGGATCACGTGATTAAAAAAGCTGAAGAAGAATTAAACGAAACACAAGAAAAAAGCAGAACATTTCCATCATTGCTGCGACAAAGAATTAACGAAAGAAATGATACAGATGTGGGGTCGAAAATTCAAGAGATTTGTGCTACTAGAGATGACGGATTCCTACGTCGATATCTACGTGCACGGAAATATAACATTGAGAAGGCGTACGGCTTACTCGAAGGTGATATATTTGCAGTTTATTTTTGTATTACTTGAGAGAAGGTTAATGAATGTCGATGATAGTCCACGTTTTGCTAGATTGTCTAATCTCAGGATAGCCGGCCGCCTTCTCTCACGAACCTCACGAGTGTTGTTATATCATAAAAGCGTTCATTTCTCACAAGCTGTTTTCTACGTAACACAAGTCTTTTTCCAATACAGGCACTTTTCTTACACAACAGTATTTTTCGGGCATACAAGTTTTTTTCTCCTACTAGGAAACTGTTCGTGTTGTGCAATGTTAGTGAGAATGTCCGTACGGCTCGTGAAGATGGAAGGCTGGGCCTGGCCTAAATCTTTGAGTAATATCTAATTGCAATTTGACTAAAACAGACTCTTGCAAAATGGCAGAATCGTGTTATCGTTAAATCGTCTACAGTGCTGTGTATCAGTCTAATGAAAATCGATAGAACGAGAAAATTACGACGCCAACCATGCAGCTAAGTTTATCGCACTCTTTTAGACCAGGAAAACAATTAACGTCAGACTTGGCAGAAGATGAGTGTAAGGCTGCAGATTATTTAATTGATTCTACATAGTTATTTAAGGTAGTAGCTGTACATAGTTATTTAAGGTAGTAGCTGTACATAGTTATTTAAGGTAGTAGCTGTACATAGTTATTTAAGGTAGTAGCTGTACATAGTTATTTAAGGTAGTAGCTGTACATAGTTATTTAAGGTAGT
The DNA here is from genome assembly GCA_002633005.1 of Phoronis australis. Lineage (NCBI taxonomy): Eukaryota > Metazoa > Phoronida > Phoronidae > Phoronis > Phoronis australis. The sequence goes on along the minus strand of NMRA01000102.1, from coordinate 542,868 downwards.
AGCTGCCTATTTTATTGACGAGTCAGATCACCTCCCAATATCTCTTGGTGTTTGAAATACTATTTTGAATACTCTGATAATATTAATTCCCCTGTTGACTCTGAAGTCCATTCTTATGAAACACCTAGAAGAGACCTCCGTTCGTCGAAAATTCTTATTTAATGTTTGATGAGTTCAACAAACAAGTATATTTTCTATTTACATAACAATTCCAATGACGAGGCTATTAATCTATTAACTTTTTACCGAACTTTTAAATAATTGTCTGTATTGCTGGGCTCAAAATAATGATAAAATTTATGAATCTCAAACTGGCTTTAGAAAGGGCTACTCCACGATTGACCAAGTGTTTACACTTGAAGCTATGTCTCAAATTTATTTGAGTCGGCAGGGTGGGAGATTTTACTGTGCCTTTGTAGATTTCTCGAAGGCATTCGATCGAATCCCTCATAATACTCTTCCGTAGATTGAAAAACATTGATATGAATGGTAAAATTTTCAACATAATCCGTTCTGTGTATGGTAAATTGCGCAATTGTGTGAAAACTCAAGATGGCCTAACACAGTTCTTAGATTGTACTGTTGGCACTCGCCAAGATTGTGTGATCAGCCCATTATTATTTGTGTTGTATCTAAATGAATTTCTGGATCACCTGGGTGCAAAAAGTAGTATTAATAGCACATATCTCAGCGAACAAGTCCCAAGAGTCGACTACCTGCTGTACGCAGGCGACATGATGTTATGCTCATCTACCGTCATTAACTTACAACGTATGCTAAATTGTTTGGCAGAATTTTGCGAATCGTGAGGCATGCAAGTAAACTTGAAGAAAACCAAGCTCGTTATTTTCAGAAATGGCGGTCCCCTTAGACGATATGAGAAATGGTTTTACAAAGGAACTTTGGTCGATGTGGTGTCTCATTTCAAATACCTTGGACCCCGAAAAGTTTCGTGGACCAAAGCAATTAAAGCCTTATCCAGTCAAGCAAATAAAGCTGCCTGCAATTTTTAAATTGAAGCGAAGATGTTGTGATCTACCGCCGTCAATAGCCTTTCACCTGTTCGATAATAATATAGTTTACCCCTCTTTGTGTTACGGCGCTGAGATATGAGGCTTTAATGAACATGAACACTGGAAAATGTACATATCAAGTTTTGTAAACGGATTTTAGGCGTGGACAGTTGTTCAAACTCGGCAATTATGGGAGAATGTGGTCAATTCCCAAAATTATTTGCTAAATACTTTGTATCCTGTGTAAATATTGGTTCAAAATACTGGAGATGCCTAGTAGTCGTGGGGTAAAGGCACCATACGATGGGCTTTTTCAGTCAGACCAGATCGGAAGATCTTATAATTGGCCAAGTTTTTAAAGGAAACTTCTGTCTGTTATGGTTTTTCAGATGTATGTTTTAATCAGGGTGTGGTAAACTAAGCGTATTTCTTGACAGTTTTTTCTAAACGTGTCAGTGACTGTTATTTGCAAGGCTGGCAATCTGATATCGAATGTAACGCAAAACTGCCTTACTATGTGAGGTATAAAATAATGTATTGTCTAGAGAATTATTTAGAAATAGTTAGCATCCCACGTGTTTTTATTCAGTCCCTGACTCGATTGCAATGTTCAAATCGTTCGTTAATAGCTAAACAAATATTGCTTATGAAAAAAGGTTGTGCAATTTATGTAATTCGGGGTATGTAGAGGATGAATTCTACGTTGTGTTAGTTTGCAGTGCGTACCAAGACCTTCGGGTTAAGTACGTGAGCGATCGTTTTTGTCATACTCCCACGACATCTAAACCTGAATCTCTCATCAGAGCTCCGGATACCCTTCATCTACCCTATGTCCATCATGCTCTCAAGCGTCACAATTTATTATCCAGTTTGTGACGCGGCACCTGTCAATGTTCTGTCTTGTACATGTTGTCAAGGAGTGTACTAGTACAGGTACTACTACACTCCTTGATGTTATACTTTGGGACTATGGCCATATGTATATATTTCAATAAATGTAAATGAAAAAAAATATTTTAACTACTGCCTCTGAAATAATTGTTCAGGCTTGTCCTTTTATCAAGGGACATTGAGTTAAAATGTTTAAAACACAAAGTGTGCCGCATTGAATAGATTTGCAAAATTTAATGACAGTGACGACCTCGCTCTTTATAAAGACTTTGTTAGATCTTTTAAGCAAAAGTTCAAGGAAAAAAATATTCGTGCTAGTCTGAGTAGTGATGTGATTGAACTAAAAAACAACGAACGAGAGTTTTGGAGTTATAAACGAAAACATCTGGTAGTAGGAACATTGGTCAAAACTCGACTGGTCCGGTCCAGTGGTATTGTTATTTTGTCTCTATTCAACCCTGTTACCCAGGTGACCAGTGCAGGACCAGTGGTATTGTTATTTTGTCACTATTCAACTCTGTTACCCAGGTGGACAGTGACATTGTCGCGGAAGCTGAAAGAGAAGCAATGTTACGTATTGATTGTCTTAACAATGCCCCCGCGTCGTTGAATCAGGTTTTTACTGAGGTAGAGGTTCTGAGTGTAATAGAACAAGTGCCTAAAGGCAAGGCTGCGGGCATCGATGGCCTTACTTTTGAATTGCTTAGACAAAAACAAAAATGGTCATCCCACCATCTTTAACTGATATGTTTAATAAGATATCGTCGTCTGGTGATTGCCCACAGGAATGAGAGATGCTGGAATCTGTCCATTATTTAGACAAGATTCAATTAATGACGTTGGTAACTATCGCGGTATTGCGTTGCTGTCTGTAGTTGGAAAAACGTTTGCTAAATCATAAACATTCGCCTTACCATTTTAACAAATGGAAAAATTTGTTCCACGGATCTCAAACTGGATTTAGGAAGGATCATCGTACCACTGATAAATTTTTGACTTTACAAGGTAAGGTGCAGAAATATATATTTTATAACGAAGGTGCGATTTTATGCGCTTTTTGTTGATTTCTCTCGTGCTTTTGATAATATTCCACATAAATTGTAAAGGTAAAAAAATTGGTTTGCATGGCAATGTTCTGACTATTTTGGAAGTATGAACTAAGAATTTGCGCGAGAATAGCAAGGGTTGGCTATTGCGCAATTACAAGAAATGGCACTTTGACAGTGAAAGTATTACATTGTCCTCGCTTTACAAGTATTTCAGTGTGTTTTACCTCCAAACTTGTGCGGTCGCAGGCTGTCGAGACATAGGCTACCCAAACAAAAAGGCAATCTTAATGATTGTAAAGTTTAACGCAAATGTGATAATCTTCCACCAGCAGTTGTCTATAGCTTTTTCGACAAAATGGCATTCCCAGTCCTCAGTTATGGTCCTTAAGTGTGGGGATTCAAAAAGTACTGCTCATATAAAGAATGTTCACATTACATTTTATAAAAGTCTGCTGAGTGTTAGCAGAACCTGTAGTAATAGTGTCATTCTTTGTAAACTTGATTAAAACTTGGTTAAAGTTAATAAGAGTTTTGTATTGGACGAGGCGGTGAGATCTACATGGGCCATAACTGTGAAGGCACCGTAAAACAGATACGGTTTTGGTTTTGAAGGGCTTTAAAAGTAAGGAGTTGGGTGCGAAGAATTAAGGATTGCTTTTTGCAAAAATGAAATACAGACGTGTAAAAAATTTAAAATTATGTACATACTCCCGCTTCATTTAATTTGAAGCCATTAAACCTTAAACAAGTACAAAACGAGAGGCCATGGTGTGAAAAATTAGTACATCTCTTTCAACGGAAGTTTTGAAAATATAGATAATTTTAAAAAAATTTCTGTAGGGAGATTATTGTAGTTACACAAAGGAACCAGCAGTAGAGTTTCAAACTTCCAAAATGAAATACGTTTTGTCGGGATTATATTATCAGAAAAGGTACCCTTTGGTAGGGAGCTTTGTCAGAAAGGACACACTTTTCGTAAGGAAGTGGTTGTAAAAATCCTTAACACGTCACATCCCGTATACCTTTTTGTCAGAGTATGCTCAGGCCTGTGTTTATGATATGTGCGTATGTTCTTGGTAGGTTGTCATGCCATTGATGTCGACCTCTGCTATACCTCGTGCAGTAACCAGCTTTCCGATGGCGCGTTAACATTTACTGAACTCTCGTGGGACTATATTTCTGGAATTCCAGGGTTTTGAAAATCCCATGCCGAGTGGTTTGAATTATTCCAGTATTTTCACATGTCAAGATTTGAATTTAGAGACTTATAATTTTTGACAGCTACCAGAGCCCGCAGTTTGGTGTCTCTCTCCGCTTCTTTCTCATTTATACAATTGTGCCTCTACTTTTTGCGATTTTTGTTGTCTAAACCAATAAAAGTGTTAATCGAATTAGTCCAGGTAGTCTGTAAGCTGAAGTTGATGGGTTCCCATAGTATACCGTCATAGTAGAGCAGATAGGTTCAAAAATCAGAAGAATCGTTCACTATATGCTACAAAAATCAAGTCTGTTCTGTATATCAAACAAAAAGTGTTGTTTCATAAAAGAACGTTAAAAATCAAAATGGTGTCCATTTTCAAGATGGCTGTCATTTGCTAAATTTATTCTCTCATGTTCTTGTACAACATGGGGTAGTTTGATTTTGGTATCATATGAAATTTAGCATGTAGAATCTAAAATTCTATGTTTGATCAAAATATTGTGAACATTAGTAGCATTATTTGCTCATTTTATCTGAAAATAGGAAAAATATACCTATCATGGTCTGCCCATTACGCAGAGAAGAAAAATGGTCCTACATATTAGGCCTGTATCTCTGCTAAAGATGCCTTTGCTGAGAGATGAAGCTCACTTTGTAGCCACAATTCGACATGTAATGGATAAGATCAGAGATGCAGTGAGGTTTCTCATTCCTGAACAAGTGCCTGTGTTCACGGCTGATCAACCAATTTACGCAATAGCAAAGCAGGTCCAATGACAGTGGCCTGAAGAGTACGGTGAGCAGAAACTTGTCATCATGTTCGGAGGTTTACACATCAAAATGACCGCGCTACGCTCTCCGGGTTCCCTTCTTTCAGGTAGTGCGTGGACAGGAGCTCTAACCAAAGCAGATGTGGAGTCACCTGGCACACCTAATTCATTCCTGTCAGCTGCGAGTGTCACGAAGTACCGTCAAGCCCACCACGTGACAGTGTGTAGCCTCTACAAGCTCCTGATATTATGCCTACAGTACAAATGAACAGTTGTCACCTAATCCTGAAATCATGAGTTTTGAAGACTGGTACGAACGTCACAAACTACAAAGCCCTTAGTTTCGCCAATGGCATGAAATTAGCCAGTATGATTTCCATCAGGTCTTTGAGAGAAGCTAACTTCAGTCGCCTTTCTTTGTGTGAGCTGATCCCATGCCTGTTCGCAAACAACAACGTGAACTATGTTAGGTGGCTTCCAATTCACCTGCTTGACATGATGACTTTGGACGAAACACATCCTAAGGTTGCAGAAGCTTTTCATGATGGGAAGCCAGATAAAGGTTTTTCAGCAATGGCATTCGACCGAGCCCATAAACAGGCCAATGATGTCATCAAAGGTGACGGTGAAGTGATTGGAATCACAGAAGACGCAACAGCACTAAGAAGACGGGCAGTTGCTGGCCCTGTTGTCTCTCAGCTCATATGTGGAGTCATCAGTGTTGAGAGATATGACCAACCAGACAAGACTCCTAGAACGGACAGAGACCAATCAGAGAACATTCCTGGAAAAGGTACAGAGATTGACCAGCAGAACAGAGAAAATGGGCAATCCATTTGAAGAAGAAACTGGATATCTGCTGAGCCGGAACATCCAAACGCAGCCGAGAGGGTGTTTATACACCTCTCAAGTGGGAATGCTTGCATGGAGGAATTTATATCAGCACTACAGAATAAAGACACCGCTTCCTTCTATGCTGCTATCAAAAAGACAAAAATGAGATTCTTTCACCAAGAAAAATTCCAAACTTTTGAGAGAGAGGGGGAGAGAGAGAGAGAGAGAGAGAGAGAGAGAGAGAGAGAGAGAGAGAGAGAGAGAGAGAGCGAGAGAGAGAGAGAGAATCAGATATTTCCAGCAGCTCTCAGTAACGGCGGAGTGCTGCACGTTGCCAGAAGTCACACCTTGCCATTCTTGAAGCCACGGTGAAACTGTCTGATGCAGAACCTGTTTAGCTATGGTTAATGCCCTGCCTACACGAACTTCAAAGACATTTTTAGAGTATCCCATGCTAGAATTTGTCTCAAAGGGTGAAGCATGGGTCATGAAGTATCAGAGAACAGACATTGTATTTTATATTTATTTAGCATCCAGTCTGAAATCATAAACACGATCGAAGCGTAGATATGGAGCCACACGCCGAGTCACATGGACTAGAAAGGTGCCACGAAACTGGCGCAACTTCCTAGCTGTTATTCTACCAACAAAAATCAGTTGTTTGAATTCCTGGCTGAGAAAGTTGTGGAGCTGCTCACAGGATTCCATGCCGAAATCACTAAAGGTCCAAAGGCCAGTTGCATGAAACAGTCACAAACAGGGACTCAACTAAGTTCCCAAAATCTTTTGCCTATTGGTTTCCAGTACACGAGTTTGTTTTGACTCTTGCTTCAGAAAAGATCCGCGGGATGCCGTTCTTTCACCCCTTTACGTGCTGCAATATCGTTTTGTCATTCAGGAGAAAGGGAAAGAAGTCAGTCTGGCAGTCATGGGATGTATATCCCGAAATTTCAGAGGTGTTGAACAAATTGAGTTGCTATCTTGTGACCATTTAAGACCACGCCGCGAAGTAGTTGTCGTTATGATGTATGACCGTTCAGGTTCCGCTAAAGCAGTTGATGAGACACGACTAGAACTTTTTGCGAGGAAGCAAAGGACGTATGAAGCCATACCTCGAACTTTTGCAGCCCATGCTCAGCACATCAAGCGTGCAGCTTATCAGACAGGATGCATAGACCCAATTCACGCAGTGGACATTAAAATCCAAAGCGAGGCTCACTGCGCTAAACCAAAGCGGAAATTTACAATGCGTGAGTTAAATGGCCGGTCTTTGGAGTCCAACCTGAATATTAAATCTTAAAAAATGTGTCAATAATTAACCACAGAGACGTAGAAAAATACAGTTAAAGAACAAGTCAATGCACCAAAGAGTTCTCTGACGAAAGGATATAATTTTTTTTCCGGAAAACTAGGTTCGAAACATGAAAAGTAAACATGACCAAATTGCGGCGATCGTAGTGTTACGGATTAGGTATCGTGCTGAATGCAGAGTTACGTTTCTTCTAATAAATTCTTGATAAAAATGCTTTCTACACGAACCAGGTCATTTGGTCGTATTGGTGACGAGTTGAAGATATATTCGACAGTGGTGGCTTATAGCATTTTGCTGTCATGTGCAATTAGTCACATCTGGTTTAATTTGTTGATCAAGAGTAGGCCTATTCGCTTCAAGCATAGCCTAGGTCCTGGTGAGGTAGGCACTACCGGGACTAACAGTTGATTTGTCATTGATCTGAAATAATACTTGATGTTATTAAATATATATTTTGATTACGATAAAAAACCAGGCTCGTAATTGAAAATAAAAATTACATGACCATCAATTCTGCTTTCTTGGTTTTAGTAATTACGTCTATTTCATGTGTCATATTTTTCAAATATCAATCTCGACCAAGTTGAATTTTAAAATTAAAACACCTAATTCTTTCGTCCAAAGCATAACCTCGTTTTAGAGCTCAATTTCAGTTAACTGTCAGTGGCGGATCTAGGATATCACAAGGGGGGGCCCAACTTTTTGTCCGGCTGTAAGCATTTGCGCAAACTGAACCACGATTGTAGATGCGCATAGCACAGAATGGGGGGAGGTCGGGAGAGGGGCAAACCTCCCGCTCAGGAAATTTTTCTGTTTTTACCTCTAAAAATCAAGCATTTTCCTTGATTCCTGAAGTATTTTCCAAGAAAAAAAAGGAAAAAAGAAACACAAGAACGTGTCAAACAGGAAAAATTGATCGCACCAAAGACTCGAACTCACGACCTGGCGCATGGAGAGCGCGTGCGTTACCACTACACCACGACGATTCAACTACTCATACCTACTTGTTTATTGTTTACAGCGTTTGCGCGCGAAACCTACTTCTTTTCGTAATGCTATACGTTTTATATTTTGTGCCATCAATTCTTAACAAATTTGTATTATTTAAAATAGTCTTCAAATGCCCAAAAGACCAAATCCGTTTTTCGTGTTGGCAATAATGACGGGATTGCTTTGAAAATCGTATTAAGATAAGGTTTGACAAAGAAAGTATTACGAGTTTCTGAGCGATTCACTAAGGCTTCGATTAAAATTCACATCTTACCAGCAGCTACTGTTTTTTCATCGTCACTCAGGTTCCATACTCTGAAGTAAATTTTCTTCATTGCACAGTAGAGCAGACGACGAAAACGGAGTCGTAGTGCGCAGCGCCACTGCCGGTCGCCTGGCATATCGCGGGAGAGCCTATACTTAGCCATAGTTCCGTAACGAATGCGCCGTGTTACGAATTTGACACTTGAAATTGGGTTTGAGCCCCTCCCCCCAAACACTAAAACTGCACACATTTAAATCTTTTTTCATCCGTATAATTTTAATTACCGGGGTTAATTAATAAACTCACAATTTCCCTACGCTATTACTGTTTTATTTTTTGCGGCAGCCAAGGGGGGGGGGGGCGGGCCCCCTGGGCCCCCCCTAAATCCGCCTATGTAACTGGACAGAACACAGTGGCGGATTTAGAGGGGAGCCAAGGGGCTATGCCCCAGCCCCCCCTAAAATTCTCCCAGATTCCGGCCATTTGGCAGTTCAGGAGCACGAATGTCTGACGGGCAAAATCCTGGCTAATACTCTGCCTTGCCCCCCCTCCCCCAACCCAAAGTCCTGGATCCCCCTTGAACAAGCATAGTTGTCATGTTTCTTCAGAGGTCTCGTTCATATCCGAGGGGAAAGGTGCCTTCTGAGCGGGGAACGTTTCGCCGAGTGACGGGTCAGTGAAAAATCTACTCCCGATCACCCTCAATAGCATCCCGCCCTGTTGCAAGCTCTCATACCTCTGTCTCAAGTAGCATTTTCAGTGGCTGATCTAGGAAACCATATAGTGAGGGAGGGGGCGACATCCTCGGGGAAGTGGGCAAAGCGCGATTGTATGCACGCACACGGCCCGGAAGTTGCGGGCGCCGAGGATGTATACCTTCTGCTCAGGAAATCTGTCGTTGGACTAAAAAAAAATAAAACGGAACGTTTTTCCCCCCTCATCAGCTACCGGTCTGAGCTCGAACTCAGTTCCTCCCGCTTCACGTTTTGCTGGTTTATTTTGCTTGCGGCAGTCAAGGAGGCGGGGGGGCGCACCCCGCACCCTAAATCCGCCTATGATTTTGTACTTTTTCAAATTGTCACCTTTAGCTGTGGTCACAGGTGATAGTGAATCGTTGGAGAGAAGTTTTCAATCACAAAGGGAATTTTTAGGCCTCGTGATTTTTCAATATTTTTGAGAGGGGAATAGGGCCAGTATTTGGCCCCAAAATTGAGGGATTGAAGGCCCTGTCCTTTTTGTAAAGAAAAATGCATCGCGCTTCAACCCAAAGTCATGAAAACACAACTTGGCTGGCCGAAGATTCTCCGGTCCTCGTTGCTAAAGCGGCATCCAGTCCGATATGCGACAAATTATGATTCGAAAACAGTTATAAATTTTATACGGACATATTTTCCTTCGTCGCGGCGTATGGCAAGGACCCAACGCTTCCGAATCCCATCGTCCTTAGGGATTGTAAAACAGAGTGTCCGTATTTTTTATAGCTGTTCGAGCAACGCGGATAAGCCACCAGAGCTATCGTAGCGAGCCTCGTTTTGGAACGCGCCTCCTGTCGGCGTGAATAAGGTCTATACGGAGTCAAGTCCTGGTTTGCCAGCCTAGTGCAGAGTCCTGCGGAATGGGGATCGAATCAACAAGGAGACAACTAAACAGTCATCTGGTTTACACTTTCCCCAGTAGCTTGGACATGCCAAAAGCTCACTTGTTGTCATTGCAAGACACAGTGCCGCGTATAGACATCACATCCATGACAAAAGCAAATTATTTCTCATTATCTGTTCAGCGCGAGTCGTTGTTGCAAAAACAGTTAAGAATCGTAACATAGTAGTATAAGTTGGGTAAAATAATATTTGCAGCTACTTTTAGTAGCCAAAATCGTATTATAAAGTGTCTGGGGTGGATGAAACGGTGTTTAAATCAACAAAGTTGGATAACTAGGTCGAGTGAAATCCACAAAATGAAAACCAAGTCGCCGATGATGGACATCTTGAAAAAAGGCCACCATTTTGTTTTTTATGTGGCTATCGTGCTTTTTGAATTCTACACCCTATAAGAAATATGTGTGTCAAATTTGGTGTTTGTATCATAATTTGAACAATTTTTCACTTATTCACTCCACTATTAATTGAAAATTGACTGAATGAGATTCGATAGGACTATTTATCGACTCCCTGGAGTCCTGGACAAGACAACATTCAGTATAAAACTAAAAGTAAAAGAAGGACACCTCAACTCAATAAGAGCAACGCGGAGCGTTGAAATGCGCCCACGAATGCATCGCAAATCGTTTGCTTTTAGGGTTGTTTAATCGTGTCATAAAAATGGCCACTAGATGGCGCAAAAACGTACAATCCATCCGAAAACGGGAGCATATCATTGCTTTTTTAATAGAAAGTTATACAAGAAATTTCATAGAAATCCGTCTTCACGGAACTTCAGAGAAACAAAAGAAAACAGAATAAAATTAAATTGCCACTAGGGGACACACTGTTCATTGGATCCGCCTGAAAGTAGTCATTGTCTGTTGTTAGCTTCATATAAATATGCTTACAGTGGGTTTAGGAGATACAGCTATGGGCGCGAAACAAAACAAAACAAAACTACCACCAGGAGGCGCCACAGAAGTCAAAATCTTCATCGTCAACCGTCCTATTCACACTGAGAACATATACGCCAATTTTCAAAACCATCTTTAGAAAGATTTGGTTGATAGAGAGGTAGATGCCAAAAAACGAATTAAAAAACACCAAAAATGGCCACTAGGTGGCGCAAATTACCTTGATTCCAGTCGAAAACGGGAAGGTAGCGTCATCTCACCAAAAGATGCCCGTTGAGGACCTTTGAAGATACAGAGGTAAACATAAAACTAAAATTGCCACCAGGCGGCACACCAGTAGTCGGATCCATCCGAAAATCGTTGTCAACATCATATAAACACAAAAACATCGTCACCCGTCCACTACATAGTAAAAACATATATGCCAATTTTCACAATTATCCTGAAAGCGGTTTGGTTGATAGAGAGATGGACTCAAAAACAGTAAATATGGCCAAAGGTGGCGAAAACTAGGTCGAATCCATCTGAAAACAGAAAGATAGCGTCACCTCACTAACAGGGACCTGTACACCAAATTTTACGAAAGTACATTGAGGACCTTTGAAGATAGAGAGGTAAAAGAAAAAAAATAAAATTGTCACTATGTGGCACACCAGTAGTCAGATCTGTCCGAAAGTTGTTGTTGTCCGTTGTCATTATCATATAAATGCACTTACTAAATTTAGTAAAGTTCCTGCAAACGATTTAGAAGATATAGCAATAGGCGCAAAAAACAAAACAAAACGGTCACTATAAGGCGCCACAGTAGTCGAAGTCGTCGGAATATCATCGTCAACCGTCCTCTTCATAGTAAGAACATATATGACAATTTTCACAATCATGCTTAGAGCGGTTTGATTGATAGAGGGGTGGACGCTAAACCAGACTCGAAAAATGGACACTAGGTGGCGCAAACTACGTCGAATCCATCCGAAAACGAGAGGATACCGTCGTCTTACTAATAGATGCCTATATACTAAATTTTGTGAAAATATGTTGAGGACCTTTGAAGATATAGAGGTAAACGTAAAAACTTAAAAATCGCCAGTAGGGGGCACAGCTGTAGTCCGATCCGTCCGAAATTTCGCACATGCCGTCCCATCTATGAAAAAACACATGTGCAAAATTTCATGAACGTACGTCAATCGGTTTTGGAGATAGAGCAGCGGACGCCGAACGCCGGACGGACGCCACACGGACGGACGGAGATGACGGCATAATGCGTCCACATATAAATTTGCGGGCGCATAAAAATGCAATTTGCAAAGTTAAAAACATTTTAGTTGTTATCAGTAACCAATATCGTGCTGTCACGGCTGTCATCTGTTTTATTCCGGTTTAGGCTAGTACTGACAACATTTTATGGATTTTGGATTTTAGGCTATGTGAAGTTGCGTCAAAAATATCCGGAGCTTTTTCAAGATCTAACGACAACAGGTGTAATAAGGTCGTTGGAAAGTGGATTTCCTGGAGTACTGCCCGATCGAGACAAGCACGTGAGTACTGCCCCCAAAGAAACACGCACTTGAGTACTGCCCCCAAAGAAACACGCACGTGAGTACTTCCACGTGTAACCTGATGCGATTCACTCACTGCAAGATAATCAATGTTACCCGACGAACAGCGGGACGACAAAACTGCATTTTTATGAACAAAAAAGTGTTCTCTCGCACTTTTTTCTTCTCACGCAAAGCATTTTGCTTAGGAAAACAAACCGTTTTTTCTGTTGGTTGGTCATGTTTCTGTGTTAATTATAACTTCGTATCCGAATTATATTTGTCAGTCGAGTTTCTTATTGTTTGTAATATAAAAATGAAACGTGCTTGAGAAAGGAAGTACAGTTCTGGAGAACAGAAATGTGTTCATAAGTAATAGTTCGTGAAAACTACAGCATACCATTGCAGCACTTACATTCTTTTTGCAGTGTACGGGTATAGGGCGCGTCACTTTCTGAATCATACTCTGGGAAAAAACCTACGAAATCGTATATGGGCCACCCATGACAAAGCCGTAAAAACACCCCGCTTTTAGCCGATTTTATAAAGGTGGTTTAAAGTTACACCTGGTTTAAAGTGGATTAAGACCAGATTTAAAGATAATCCCTATTTCATAAAGGTGATTTAATTTTTAGACCAGTGTTCTAGTAAAACCTGATTTAACTCCAGTTTAAACCTGGCCTTAGACACTTTTCATTTCTCCACCGTGGTCTAAGTTTCTTAGACCTGTGTTAAGACTTTGAACCTGGTCAGACCCAGGTTTAACACTGTTAAAGGCGACAGATTCAGGCTTGCGCGATGTACATGTGCAAACCATGCTGCTGAAAGACGTCGCGGCGTGCCTTGCAGACGCAATTTCAGAGCGACAGAAAACTAATTTCAATTTTAAGACGACTCAGACTTCAATGACAAAACAAACAATGACAGACATCATAATCTTGTTCCCCTGTGACCTCGATTTTTTCTTTGAAGAAACATTTTTCTTCTTGAGAAAAATTTCCGACCTTTTTCAACCCTAATAATGATGACAGAGCCTCCAGGAAATGTACGTCTGCACTGATTTTATATACAACTGTGTTCTCTCATTGATACTCACGTGATCACAATTCACTTCAATAGTTTCTTTGTTGGGTTAATCCAGCTCTACACAGTAGGGTGCCTTGGACACGTTAAACCCTGGCGTGCGTTCAGTAGACGCTAGGACCTACGCTAGGACCCAGCTAAAACCTAGTCAAAGTGACGTGTTCTCATTTAAAAGGCACGGTAATATCTCACGTAATCTCGCGAAGTCTTGTCCTTTAGCGAGGTCCTAGCGTTACTGAACGGGAAGCTGGTCTTACGCAGCTGCTCCCTGGCCTAGCAAAACCAGGCTTTCAGACTTTTAAACCAAGTAGGTGACATGCAAATTGGGCTTAAAATTAGACCAGGTTTAGGAAGACCAAGTTTAAGTCTTAAACCTGGTTTTGTTAAACCACCTTTATGAAATCGGCTGTTAAATGCCATATTTGAAAAATAGCAGACAGCCGACTGTTATCAATGAAACAAATAAACATCGTCTGTAGTTAAAAAACATTGTGTATAACAGAAAAAAAAATTTATCAGCCTTATTATAGTGCTCTTCGCAAATCATGTAGTGTACGATGACAGCAGCATTGAGTTTGCAAATTCGGTTTAATTTTCTTGATCAATATTTGTTTAATTCTGAAGTTCTATCTCCAATGGAAGAATACCAATTATATGTATTTGATTGAAATCTTCAGCAGAGTAATTCTGTCTATAAGTACAAGTAGCTAAATGTATAGTTTGGTAGCGGCGCGTCACTGACACAAACTGCACTTTTTGTTGGACAGCTTAATATATACTCGCTTGTACTCTCTATACAACGTGCAGTTGTGTAGCAAAACACCAAGAAATCTAACGAAGAAACAAGTTAAACCAATTGGTATATTTTGTGGTCACGTGTCTCATCCTCAGTCAGTAGGTAAAACGAACGTCATGGTGAAAACGAAATTAACAATGGCAGGAGGTTGAAGAGAATACAAGCAGAGTGTGAATGTTACACGTTAGGAAAACCACAAAACAGCGTACGGTAAACACTCGTCAGCAGCTCATTCAGTTCAAGCTATTCGTGACTGATCAATAGAGATTCCAAAATCTTCAACCGAAACGTGTCCTTTTCTACATAGCGAACACCTCTTTCCTAGTTATTTTCCAGCCATGTTGGTGTAAAAAATGATCTTCAGTGGACCCGATCTGCAAATGCATGGACTACCGTCACGAGAAAAACCATACCGTTTGTCCAATGTAATAATGTTCAAAAGAATTAATGAGGACTAAACCATACCCTGTGTTCAATGTAATAATGTTCACAAGAATGAGGACTAAACCATACCGTGCGTTCAATGTAATAATGTTCACAGGAATGAGGACTAAACCATACCGTGTGTCCAATGTAATAATGTTCACAAGAATGAGGACTAAACCATACCGTGTGTCCTATGTAATGCTGCTTACAAGAATGAGGACGAAGACATTCATTGTATTCATGTATTCAGAACCTCTGCTTGCATTCCCTTCTACCTCCTTTCATTGTATATTTCACTGTTTGTGTCGCTTCCACCACGGTGTCCATTTTACTTACTGCCTGAGGATGAGACACGTGGTCTCGAAATACAGTAATATTTTAACTTGTTTGTCCGTTATGTCTCTTGGTGATTTGCTGCACGCACACGCCGGAAGATAGGAGATGGTAAATCCTAATCTAGGTGTGAACTCATTCAAGCGTTTCCTTTTGCAGGGCCGTGTTGTTTTTATTTTCAACATTGGGAGCTGGAACGCGCAGGAGATTCCCTTTGACCAAGTGATGCGCGCATACATTTATCTTTTGGAACTGTTGATAGAAAACGAAGAAACGCAGATCAGTGGATTTGTGTTGATTGAAAACTTCGCTAATTATAGCTTGTCACAGGCCGCTGACATAAGACCATCTGACTTGAGAAAAATGGTCAACATTTTACAGGTGAAATATAACTACAGCTATAGTAATGATAACATACGATATGTCAACAATTACATTTTATCGTATTCATGTTTATGATCGACATATGTCCCGAATAATAGATAAATGATACGTGCGTCGCAAGCTCCTTACCAGAGATGAAAAGGAGATCGAGGTAGGCGATATAAGGTCATTTATTATGTCTAATACAATTACAATATAATGAATACAGGTAAATAACATAAACATGGTAATCTCTGGTTAGATGGGCAATAAAAAAGCGCCGGCCACGTGGAAGTGCGAGAGAATGACTGGGAGGTAGAGGGTGGGAAAAATTAATAAGTACATATTAAGACAATGTGGCCGGAACCGGCAAAGGTGAACTGAAAGCGAGGTTACAATAACAAAGAAAAAACGCCTAAGGACACGTGACAATCATCAGCCTATAAGAGCCAAGAGCTGATCAAACTCGAGGCACGTGATACCAACAGACCAATACGAAGGCTGGGAAAACGACGTGTAGTCCTACACAAAGGAATAATGAAATAGACCGAAATGAGGAGGGAAGACGGGTCCATATGCTCACCTAAATATATGGTGATTCTACTCAGTTGTAGATATGATATTAATCTTGACATCCCTATTAACTCTTTAAAAGTACCGGCTTCCATACCATCTTTAGGGGAATCGCTGCACGTGATTCACTCAACCGTGTTAATCGACTAAGACATCTGATTGGTTTGCAAGCCGGATCTCGTCATCAAGAGATGTTTTAGCGGGCTGGCTGAATCAAGTGCAGCCGCTGTCTTTTTCAATTGTTTCGGAGACAATCACTCTTCTGAACGTCTGAATGAACTATTTGTGACAAACGGAAGAAATGATGTTCTTCCATCGTACATTCATCAACGTCCAGTGTCACCGAAATAAACTATTTCGCTAACCGATCTTTTGAATATCAATATTTTCTTTTTTTCATGATCGCCCTAACGACATTGCTCGAGATTGTTCAGTCTCATATGTAATAAGTGTACCTTTTCGTTTGCAGGGTTCTTTTCCCGCCAGGTTCAAAGCGATCCATGTTATTCACGAGCCTTGGTACTTTTCGTGGACCTACACTATAGTCAAAACGTTTGTTAAAGCGAAATTTATTGAAAGAGTGAGTATTGTTTTGTGTACTTTTGTACTTTAAAAAACAACCGTGATAATTATACCTTTAAAATAATGGCGATGGGCCTACTATGTAATGGGCCCACCTGAGCGGCCAGCGCACGTCAGGTACCAGACCGCCTGCAATTACACTTTTTGAGACGTCATTTATTAGGAGTTTGTCTGTCACAATGGTGAGCTTTTCGTCGTCTTCTGTAGTCTGGCTACGCTCTTGTCATTGCTTGTCATGGTAAAAGGAATATCTCTTCTGTGCACACACGAAAATGATGTCATTGCGGAAAATGGAAGTAGAGGAAAATCTCAAAGTTGAGTTTGCGAGTCGGGCACAGTCTTCTATTTGTATTGCTAGTCTAACGCGTGACACTGTGTTGAAGGCCCAGATTATGAAGTGACAAAGACAGGCATCACTGCATCTTGATATATGCATTATCTGGCGTCACAAGAAAACTAGTGAAATTACCTTTGCGTCACCCGCCTAGACCAACTCTATCGTGTTTCGATTTGATTCGATTTACATTTTCTGAAGGATACCTTATTTTTGTGTAATTTCAGGTTCATGTCCATGGTCATACATTGGACAAGTTTTTTTCGGAGTTCGACCCATCTTACATCCCAGAGGACTTCAGTGGTACAGCGCCCCCTTACGACCCAGTGACTCTCGTTGCAAAGTTGCCTTGCAACGATACGGAAGAAATTTTTCGTTCGAAAGAAACTATACGCTTTGACAAATGATCAATGTCCTACCATTGCGTGCTTGCTCACGAAGCGCAATCGTTGCACTTGTAAAATGTTCGTCCTTCCATCGACAATGTTGCCATTGTCATTTATTGATTTTTCTATAGACTACTCACTCAGAGTAGGCTTGATTTGAATTGCATGGTAACGTTCTCAAGCACATCTTATTACTGGTCAGAACCCTTTCTTTTTATTCCCAGTTTCCGTTGAAGCAAGTGCAAAATAATAATTTTGATGTTGTTTGCATTTGGTTTTAAATAAAATTTCCCTAACTGTTATAGAAATCTTCATGTTTACAAAATTTATAGTTGCGAATATATTGTGAGGGCATCTTTGTCAAGACGGTTAGCTGAGATACGTCTTCGTTTCAGTGACAGCAGCGTGTGTAGTGTCATTGACGTCATTTCGATGAATCGCTCGCTGGTTCCCTGCGTATAGAGATCACATGCTGGCTACTACCTAGCGGGACGCAGAGAATCAGCCAGGATAAATAGCTGCATAGAATCACAGGCGTCCTCAGCTTCTGATCGTCCCCAACACACTATGTAGTGTATTGGTACGATCAGAAGCTGAGGACACTAGAATATATATTTATGTTCGGTATGTTTGAATTTGCATAGCAACCGCAGGTGAGTAAGGGATTATGTATCTGGTATCGCTATAAGTTTTTGAACAGTGTAGGCTCACAACTAATGGAAAAAAAGAAAAATTAGTGAACTACTGGAACTCTCCACTCGCAATTAGCGACTAAGACGACACCTATTGGCCACCCCCATCATAACATCAGTGGCCAAGCTGAAGCCGGCAAGCGTCACATGCGCAACGTCGTTAAAAGTGAGTAACACTATTGGATGTCTCCAAGTTTCCCTTAAGCCAGTGGAGTACTTACATAGTGATGTGGTGCACGCTTTGAGTTGCGTCAAAAGGCAATAACTCAATATTTCACAAAGAAGTGAACTTTTGATGAAGACCACTTATCGATACAAAATTGGGCTCAACGAATTCCTTACTCAAATGGGAAATGATTTCTGGGTTGCAAAGAACTGGCAGCCCGTTATCACTCGACCCATGCTCGGGCACTGACCTGCCGTGACAATCCCGGCCGGCAGTTGAAGAACCTGGGTAGAGTTCAGTAAAGCTAGGAGCTACGCTAGGACCTTGCTAAAAAGCAAGACTTCGCGAGATTACGTGAGGTATTGCCGTGTATTTTAAATGAGAACATGTGATTTTGGCCGAATATTTCTAACCGCGAGACAGCTACTGAACTCTAGTACCCTGGTCTTAAACAATAATTTCATTTCTTTCAAACCACTGAGACCATCTCTAACTTTACTAAAGAACAATTGTGGCCAACGTCATAAAGAGAAGTGGTCTAAATCAAAAATTGGTTTTTGACATGGAAGGAAGTTTTATATAGGTTAGCTATTTTAAAATTGCTAGACCGAGTTTGGCGAATAAGGCGCTTAAAGTTCATTCATACATCTTTGATTAGATTACCAAAATAAAACCATCCTCACAGTCACGTGTATATATACATTTACGGCTGATATAATCGCGGAAAATTTAACCTGTGTCCCCAGAAAAGTCAGTAACATTGTCAATCAAATGACAATGTGACTTCAGCACGATTGTGGAAAAACTTTAAAACTTTGTGAAAACTCGTAAAACCTTGTCTACCTTCAATTCAAAACCAGTCAATGGCAACTTTAATGGTAGTTGATTTCACAAAATGGGTAACACAGGAGAAAGTGATATCAATAACGCCGTAACAATAGGAGCTGGTGACCAATATCACATCAAAAAGTGAGCTCTCCAGTAGCAGACGATAATCACGCGCCCTTTGACAATTGCATTTTGCTCCGTTTATGAGACTAAAAGCAAAAATCGAATAAGGCCTTCTTGTAAACTCAGTCTCATAATATTCGTTATCGTGACAGCATTCTATTTTGCGTTTCCAATGAGAACATCGAAGCCATCAGCGACTCAAAAAAACTTCAAACTTTATTGGGGTTGGCCAACCTTAAACGGCGAATTGGAAAATGGCGCCTGTGAAGCATGCCTGTGGCTTGAGTTGGTAACGCGTGAAATGGAATCTTGTCATGGTATTGAGTGCACGATTTTATTATGATTGCAAAAGGACTAATTCGATTTTCATCTTGAGCTAGCTGAACAGGACGAAATACAGTTTTAAATAATGTTGAGTTCTTATTGTTGGATTTGTGAACAAATTCGGGGATAACTAACTTTAGATTGAGACTATTTACGGCTTTACTCGAGTTTGTACTGGGTGCATAAAATAACATAACCCAAAATTATGAGCCAATTTGTAAAGCATAGTCTCTTAACCATTGCCAGTTCTTTCCAAACCTCGGAAGGAACAATTTGAGACCAGCTCCATAACGTAAATGGTTTAAATCCAGGAAGTGGATTTATAGCCAAATGTCGGCGGACCTTTTTGAGAGAATAGTGAATATTTTTATTCCTGTTTTGCGGTATCACCACGTGAATACGCCACACGATGCAAGACGTCTTGCTGCACTGGCACACAAACGCGGAATCTTGATGATCAAACCAGTAACAGCAATTATGAGCATGCTTAGCACGTTTTGTCTAATTTCTGGACGTGTTATGACGCACTCCCGTGGTTGCCGTCTGTTTCGCGCTATGGGGTGCATGGCGTTAATTCTGACATTAGTTAAGCTCTTTATCGTTGCTTGTCGAATCCAGCATCTTAATCAAGAATACTTTAACACACGTGGGTTGGAAAATTCAAATACTGTCCTACAGAGTGGAAATTCCGTACCTGCACAAGGCCAATGTGAGTGCGCGACGTCAAACTCAGGCTCGTCTTTAAATACCGAACTGGAAAACTGCTTGACGGATCAAAAAATCTTTGATGAAATTGCTGAGCTAGCAACCCAAGCTATCAAAAGTTCAAGAAGTTCACCAACTAGAGCATTGCTCAAACAGATCTTGAAGAAGACTAAGCGGCAATTTGAGTTGGAGAGTGTTAACATAGTAAAATCAGGAGACCAGTCTACTGCAGAGACGTGTCCAGAAGTCTACTTTGGAAAGCTTGATCACCCTGTGCTAGACCATGGCTGGGAGTTTGTGAAGTGTTCTTATGCAAAGTCGTTAGAAAGTCTTGTTAGTCTGATGGTCATTCCCGGTGGTAACTTTTTCCAGCAATCGTGCGGACTGATAAATGAAATCCAAAAGGTTTATCCCCGCCTTAGAATGGTGGGTGGGAGTCCTTGTGATGAGGTATCAAGTACAAAGGGATTGCCAACTATGGCAGTTTGGAGAAAGTTGCTTAATCAAGTTAAGACAAAGTACGTTGTCGTATTACGTGACGTTCAGCATTTTACAAATTACTCCAACATTGAACGTTTAGTCAGTGTGTCATACCGTCATGACGTCCCAATAGTGGGAGGAGCTTCCGTAGGACTAAACGGTCACTGGTGGCACAATTGCTACCAAATACATCTTCAAAACTTTACTTTGCGTTACAAATATGGTTATGAAACATCACGGGATTCTTGCATGCTTTGCGATCATCTTGCGGGACCGTTTTTAGCACGTACAGAAATTCTTCGGAATTCCCTAATCAACGTTGAAAATTCAGAACTGATATTCGAGCAGCTATTTCTGAAATGGATGACCCGAGATGTTGTTGTCATGTCTTGCCCGGATGTGATGTTTTATGTTGATACAATCGTCGTGGAGCAGCCAACAGAAAGCAAGGAACGTTGGCATTACATTGCAGACACCTATCGTCTAAACACTATACACGCCTTCACTGCTACCCACCACTTCAGTTGTGACGAAATTAAAATGACATGTGAAGGATTGTTTGGTTCATCTCGAGACCTCGTAGAATCGCCATGTTGTCTACTAATGCTGAGCAGATGTGTTAAAATTCTTCTTCGTCTGGCACGTCAAAATAACGTAATGATGGAGATACGTTGTGGAACATTGCTAGGTGCCGTTAAATTTGGCCACGCAATACCATGGGATAGAGATGCCGATATTCACTACTTTGCAGGCAATTACTCGGTAATGCTCAATCTTCAGTCCCAAATGAAATCATTGGGCTGTCCTTTGCAGCTTGTCGAGAACGAGGGCGGGGGTTCAATGTACGCTGGAAGCTGGTATGTTGACGTGTCCCTGTTTAAAATTTTACCCTCTGTTCTGTACAGAGAGAGAAGTGGCTTCAACCAGACGTACGTTCTGTTTGACGGCGAATGGCTGCAGGCGCCACCCAATCCCGGAAGACACGTCAGAAATTATTACGGTGAAGAAGTGTATAAACACACAAATATTTGGGAAGTGATTGACCCCAAGAACTTCAAGTACGCCATTGGAGAATTTTCACCGTGTAGGGTGAAAAATGACCACGCGTGCTTGGACCAGTATTATCCAGACGGGAGCGCACAGTTCACTTAAAACTTCATGCCCAAGTTAACAGTTTTGAAAAAAAATTGAAATCAGATATGGCTGCCTATTTAAAGCGCTATTTCTTGTTACTTTGAATCATTGCCGGATTTGTGTGTTTTTAGGCCCAGTGAGCATACAAGTAATACTCGAGATGTAAGATTTCTAAAAATTGCGATACTGCGGCTACAACTTTTACTAGGTATACAATGTGTTAGATATGTACAGTCTACTGCCCGGTGCTGGTATTTTGTTGAGATAATGTATCTTGCGTCTATATCCGAAATAATGCGTTCCTTTTCTCCAAAGAAAAAAATATTAGCTCAAGTTTCACCGGCTCTTAGGTGCAAGCGACTCTCGCTTGTACGTGTCGTTAACTGTTGGGATGTTATTGTTGTCACTTTCTGCGTTCTTGTACATTTTAATTAACCAATTGTACTAAATTCAATACGCCAACATATATCATCTAGCAGCATGTAATTTTTCAGTAGGGACAATGATTTTCATTAAGATGATGATGGTCTTGTAGTATGCGTCTACCGGCCTCCATTACAAGATGCGAACGGAACCAGAGAGCATGATAACAATGGATTCTTGACACCATACTGTAATATTCCAGAGATGAGCGACTCGATAATAGGTAATGCTAATGAAATAAGGTCGTCTTTTTAACAAACATTTTGAAAGCATAAAGCAGTTCATCAATATTGAGGCGTCTGTGGGCTGAGAGTCCCACGTAACTTCCTAAATATAGAGGAGAGGAATTTTTGTTTTAGTGGGGTTCGAGAGGCGCCAGTAGTCCCCTAAGGCCTAGTCGACACCCGTTTATCTTAACTTGCACCACTTCGTTTTTCTGTAAACAAACTTTGAAATAATTCATCAAAATGTAAATTAAGGATCTCCCACTATACGCAAAAGGAAAGTTGGCAAATGTTTTATTCCTACCATCCATATAAATACCAAAACAGTCAATCACGTGGACAATTTCCCTTTCCTTGGTATTACTGTTGACAGAAACTTCACGTGGTGCCCCCACATTAACCTCATTTCAAACAAATTTAACAAGCTCGATGGACTCATGTTGAATTCCTACCTTCCCCTCCCAGCTGTCAAGCTAAAATGTAACCAGGGACGGATCCAGGATTTTGAGTTAGGGGGGCATGGCACAGGAATAACCACAATTTCGCGCCCAGCCTAAAATTTAGGGGTGCAGGGGTTTTGAATATTTGGGTTTGTGGACCTCATTACTAAAAAAAAACGGTAAATGGGGTTTGTTCAAGGCCTATGCATTTTGCATTCGCCCCCCCAAATTGTATATCCTGGGAGAATTTTAGGGGAGGCATGACCCCTTGCCCCCCCTCCCTAAATCCGTCACTGGTAACTCCCAGCTTGGGGTTTTGGCAACACTAAGAAACTCCAGACAGATCAAAAAGAATCCTTCAAAATATATCAAATTCCAGTTTTAATGCTCACACTCCACCTATATGTAAGGAACCCCATCAATTTCATAATTTGCTACTTCGACCCAAGTTGCCTAATTTCCAAGTGTTTCGTTTCATGTGTAACTGTTTAGAAACTTATCTTCCCACGACAACCCCACAGCTGTACGTTTCCTGATTCCTGGTATGTCGTTAGTTAGCATAAAACAAGTATTCAATTGAAAAATTTTCTTAGTTTGTTCATAGGTCATTTAGTTTATTGTGTGCGTCGTTCTTTTCTCAAAGTTTTACAACTTACCTCAAGCCTTGCAGTCACACATGCCGGTTTATTTAGCAGACTTTGTACTTGGAGTTTTCAAACTTGCTCCAAACTTTTGATGACTGACGAATGTTACACTGCCGCGGCTATATCACGTATGGCCATGCTGTTAATAGTGTATTAGAAAAGGACAGAACGAGGATTTGCTGAAATCGTCAAAAAGGTTTAGTATCATCAGTATCATTTCAGCGGAGCGGAGCTTTGTCCCTGACTCGTAAAACTTCGCTGATATAACTTGTAATGTTATGTAATTCAGGAGGATTGCCTACTAAAGATTAACGATAAAACCGTAACACTGAGGATATGACTGGAATGCCCCAGACCCCGTCAGGTTAACACTGAAAATTTCACTGGTTCTTCTGGGCTGGTGACTGAGGTCTCTCACCCTCTCTCCCCGCGCGAAAATGCCTCAACTGCCATGGGCCAATTAACTCTCCTGCACGGTCCAACAGTGCCAATTGACTCAGCTATTATGGTCCAACATTGGTCGTGCTTTCCAGAATCATCAAAATACGGAATTGTTGCATACAGAAAAATGCCCTGCCATCTTCTTGGGGAGAAATTAATTGACCGCATGTGTGCACCCGGGGGAGGGGGTGGCTCTGGGGGCTCGAATGAGCTCCCCATTTGGGGAAGTGGACAAAAAGGTCCACCACCTCAAACAAAAAACTATGAAGAAGTAGAAAACGAGACAAAATTCCACCAAAAAGGCAAGAGCTATCAAAATTCGGCGAATGCACCACTCATAGCTATGAACGTTACTCGTTAATATATATAAAAGGTCCACATTCTCAAAATCATAACGCTAAATCGTCGTGAGAGACCGTCCGGAGTTGGTATATGGTGCAACTCGGGACGGTCTGGGGTCAACAGAAAACCACAGTTCAACTGCGAGTCTACACCAATGTGATAAACGAGAGTATAGTTCTACTTGCTGCGTCAGCTGCAGGTATGCTTATCTCTTTTATGACACACAATGTGTGACTGGGGAAAGCGCTTTCAAAATAATGTGGACGAATCAGTGGAGTGTGAGACACCTGAGGTCCCTGTCAAGTCCTCACTCATTAGTCCTTTTGCGAGTTTATAACAATAACGCGAGATTACGTGAGACTTAATTGTGACGTCACGGGAAGTGGGGCAAAAGCTTGTCGTTTGGATCATTTGCCCAATACGTTAACAGAGTGTATTTTGTTATTTTCTTCCACTTTTTGGCCGTTTAGTTCGAAAAATGCCAAACAAGTATTGCTGCTATGGCAAATGAAATTCAGATTCGCGCTACAATACGTTCTATCGCGTTTTGTACTAATTTCGTTTCGTGTATTTTAGCGGGCGATAGGCGAAATCCGCTCACTGATTAAGTTTTCACCACGTCAAAAATACATTCTACATCTAAAATTATCACCTAAAAAGGCGCTTACTTTCTCCAGTGGTCCTTTCTGCTTCTAAACATATCTTTGATGAAGCATAGCTACCGGAATTCAAGTGACTTTGTCGAAGAATTCCAACTCCACATTGTGGTTACTGTTAACTTAAACCGCGCGCGCGATAACCACAAAGTAGTTCAACTGGTCAGGTGAGTATGAGGCAAAGGCTAGCGCGAGCCTGAGTGAAGCGCGAGACGTGGCCCGTGACACTTGCAAAATAACATGAGAACATATCAAGTGAATTTGTAAGATTTGTGTTCCTTGGTCTTATTGTTCGTGATTTCACGTAACTTCCTCAAGATGGCGCCCTGTGAGAGAAACTTGAGCGAACCGCGAGGTTTTCATGGATAGGTTCAAGTTATTTATAGACTAAATTGTATCCAGAGTCAGGGCATGTGTTAATTAATTATAACTCCATGTGCACATATGCATGTTTCATTTGATTTTATTTGCTGTATTTTGAAATGAGTAACTTTTTATGGGGATAAGCTATCGCCTCTGGCCTGCGGCATTCAGGCCTAGACCGGTGTTGAGTTCCAATGAATTTCAGTCCGTTCACAACTTCGCACAACATAACAAGTTCACATTTTCTTCGTCCATTCACAGTTATTCCACTATATCCATCTACTATCTTTTAAGTTGTGTTTACGTTTTAAGCGTAAAATTCACCATAAAAACTCCAATAAAATTTAGCGTGTACGTGTAGCAAAGACTCGGGGCCAAACAAGTGATGGGTTTTGCCCCTTTTCCGGTGACGTCACATTGACTAACGAGAAACTCGCAAGTGAGCTATAATAGCGTTATGTTCGAGCACCCTGGGCTGGGTGTGCGCATGTGACCGACATGTCAATTGACGAGTTCGCTTGTTTCAATTTACATGGTTATGCGTCTACGAAAATGAATTTCCAGAATTAAACAAACTTTGTAACAAAGTTTCGGTGTTCCAATGCAGAGGCGGATTTAGAGGGGGGCTGTGGCCCCCCTAAAATTTCCCCAAATTCCATTTGGCAGTTCGGGGGGAATGTCTGACAGCAAAATCCTGGCTAATACTCTGTCTTGCCCCCCCCAACTCAAAATCCTGGATCCGCCCCTGCAATGCATTTCATGCATGTTGAAATTATATCACCGGGTTTGTTCCAGATAGGGGAGACCAGGGTTAGTTGAGCCAGTTTTTCGTTTCCGTGAGTTGTGAATAACGCGTACGATATTGAAGATTGATAAACCTGCTATGTGTTATAGTCACTCTTCAACTAGCTCACGGTGTGAGTGTACGTTGTGACGGATAGTTAAGCACCCCGTCAATGAGACTTGAATTCACGGTTTCCTATAGCTTTCTATATCATGCATAAGTCTTGAGGAGCAGTTATAAAGAAGAAAATCTTAGGCGACTTTTATTTTTATTTTAATCAAGTTTTAGTTTTCATTCTTGTGCCTGCAGTGACTGATCAGCTAATTGCTGGGTGTCATTAGGCGCCTAATAAATCATATTTTACCACCATAAGGAAAAAAATATCTATAGTAACATGCCCTAATTTCTATGCCATGCACAAATCGTGAAAAGATTGAGATGATATAGGCATACACCAATTTATAAAACGGTCTGAATTCAGTTGCCTCAGTTGCCGAATTAGATTAGTCACTCAGTAGGTAACGAATGGGCAGAGCCGCCGCGGCCGTGCAACGTCAGTTGGGTGAACCCTCGGCCGGTCTTTTGACACTTGTGTTTCAAAACCGCGGGATATCGCTGGGCGCGGGAAATACTAACTTCACCGTGATTGTCGACGCCGTCAGGGAGACGGAAGCTTTATAGGCTATAATTATGTAGAGTTTCGAACAAAGACACCTCGGCACCAATCTGCGATGTCCGCTAGCGCACGTTCTCATGCCGAGTACGACTGAGTTGTGACACCCGCCGTTCCAACTGACTCCTGAGTCCAGGCCGGGCTCACATTGCTATTAAGGGTGGTAAATGCACGCCCAATACAGCCCGAGAAAAATTGCCGTCACTGGGTCAGTCCCCGCAACGGCCTCCATTTCAACCCCCGGCTAGAGAACATTCCAGAAATGCAATAGCCGATAGGAGCCGCTGCGTTGTTTTTGTTTCGCCTAACAACTTCATAGCAATACAAATACTAGTTTTAATTTAGCGTTAGTTTGTGTCATAATTTGTGTTATTTCAGAATATACTCGAATTTATGATATTAGTACTCATAATTTAAGCACTATATTATCTTATGTATTACTAATTTACAAATATCTATTAGTTTTTTAAACTATATAAATTAAGTGGCTGATTTATTGAAACCTGTTTGCAATATGGCGACCGACAAGAAACTGGAAGATTTGGATATGACTCCGGACGAAATTAAGCGCATTAGTGAGGCGCTGAAGAAGGAAGAATTTCGCAAATTACTCGTAGAATATGCACAGGAAATCAGTGACCCTGAAAACAAAGCGCGTTATGAAGCCGAAATTGCACAGATGGAAGCAGAAAAAGGGATGGACGTCACCTTCATACATCCCAAGCCAGGGTACGGACATTTTTAAATGCCCTCTGATGTGAGCACG
Organism: Phoronis australis; assembly: GCA_002633005.1. NCBI lineage: Eukaryota > Metazoa > Phoronida > Phoronidae > Phoronis > Phoronis australis. The sequence continues at coordinate 515,370 of NMRA01000102.1, read as the reverse complement.
GATGCAATATTCCACCGTTGGAATAGTTCACTTTTGGATGGTTGGGGGTGGGGGTCTCCAATTAAAATTATCACCTGGTGCATTAAAAACATGACCATTACTCATTAGTAATGAGTAATGGTCATGTTTTTAATTAAGTTTATGTTAACAAAGGGCTGCGACCAAACTATCATGAAAATTTGTGAATATAATCCAATCTGCATGACTGAATTTTTGAGCAAATTTTGCTTTTTGGCGAAGCATGTCATCACCTCTTGATATATATGTGTACGTGTGTGACAAGCCTATACTCTTTTCAAGTAAACAACAGCTTTTGTAACTAAAGCTGGATAATTATGCAATAAAGTGACGTTTATTAGATAGTTTTTCACTTAAACGGATGTAATGGGCAAGTTGTGTGTCAATTGACTCCCAGGTTGTGCATGGTTGTTACCTCTGTATGTTGATACAAGTTTCATCTCTTGACAGATTCAAATATTAACAGTACTCATCCCTAGGTACTCCGCGCAACACATTACCATTGGCAGAAGTGGAAAACATATACATTCCTTTTTTAAACTTGGGCTAATCCTGATAAGATGTTTTGCCATTATATTGCTAGGTATGTCATCAAGACAAGCTGTAATGGTGAGACTAAGGCATTTATCAACATTTGTGAAAACGAACATATCGAGAAACCATCTTCCAAGAGAGAAAAGGATCCCAGTGGAAAGTTTGGTTTGAACTGGAGTGTTCCACACAGTTTTGCTCCACCCAGAGATGACTATGACAAGAAAAAAGTGTCGTGTAAAGTATTTGATGTTGTGTACCACCCAGATACTTTGCGCATGGCCACGTCCAACCAGGCCTTCAAAAACATGGTGAATAATATTGCCTTGGAAGGCATTGAAAAACAATTTGGGGTAAAACTTGACAAAAAGAACTTGCGATTTCCCAAAATAAATTTTAAAGGTACTGCCCAAGCAACAGTCGTGAGGAAGAAGAAAGCGGGTGAAAAGCCTAAACCTGTTGATCCTGATGACCCACTGAGTAAGTGCCCTTATCCGTACGATGAACGTACTACGGAAGAAAAGTCGCGTGACCACTCTGCAGAGATGGAAAAGAAGCGACAAGAGCAGGAGGCTAAGGCGAGGAAAACGGTGAGAAACAGCGATATTAAAGAGGAAGAGAGTGGTTATGCTCTGCCCAATTATAGTATTGTTTATCGTTCCGATATGGACATGTTGAATTATATGAATACAAGAGATTCTAGTCCAGGCACTCGTCCAACACAGATTGTCATTACTGTAGAGTTGCCAATGTTGAAGTCTTCGAAAGTAGTTAACCTTGACATCTACGAGAAGCGTGTTGTACTTTCCTCTGAGACTCCTGCCAGATATCGTCTGGATCTCGACTTGCCTTATCTTGTTAACGAAGAGCAAGGGTCTGCCAAGTTCGACAAGAGCAAGAGAACGTTGGCAATAACTTTGCCCGTTGTTAAAGAGGATGTCAATTCAAATACTGTTGGCAAATCTGATGAAAGGACTTCATGTGCAGAGGCTGATGATAATCTTTCTGATGCAAAGCCTGTCATCGAAGTTCTGGCCTCGGGAGATTCAGAATCAGTGCCCAAACTCGTTACTCGTGATGATGACCTAAAACCAGTTCCAAAAAGTGAAATACCCTATAACAAGCCTGTGTATGATTTTCATCAAAACGAGAAATCGTTGACTTTTATATTTGTAGTGAAGAATGTAGATGATTGTAGTATCCGTCAGAGGGTCCTTTCTGATGGAAGTGCCTATGACATCAAATTTGCCTCCGTGGGCTCTGGTGGTTACCCCGTTCACTACAGTTTTTGTGCAAAATTCCAAGATGGCTGCACTTTGGCTCAAGATGGATGCAGTGTTGATGTGTCTAGTCAAAATGTTGTCGTCATTCTCCCCAAGTCAGAAAAGGCCACTTGGCATAAATTCCTCGCTGGTTTGGACGAACATGACCTGGAGGTAAGAGGAACTCATTTTATTATGTTGTAAAGAATGTAAATTGTGGCCTATATAAAAACTGACCATCCTGTGTATTTAAAGTGTGCTAATTCTCGATTTATTTTGCATAAAATGTCAAAACTGGTCATTTTCCATTTTTCCAATGCTAATTATTTTGCTACTAATTATGGAAACTTTACGGAATGTTATTTAATGGCATCTACACTAACCGTGCTAGCAATAGACTATATTTTTCCATATTTATTTTGTGGAGAAATTTGACAAAATATAATTTCACTTTTTGATCATGTGCCGTAAATAAATGATGAATTGCCATAATCCTGTACTGTGGAATATTGAGATTTATATGCAATATGATAGCTGACTTTTCACATTGGTGCTCTCTTGAGTAATGAGACCGTGAAAGCAACTTCTACTTGATCCCAACTCAGATTTGGGGCACAGAAATTCATGTAATACATATTGGTTTATTAACATAGTGGTTCATTAACATATTGGTTTATTAACATTGTGGTTCATTAACCCCTCCCTTGTTTAATTAGGTTTAGTTCAGTAATTTATTTCTCAAGCATTTTCACATCAATTGAATGTCTCCTGCTGCTTTGATTTTGCAGTCGGAAATCTGTGGAACATGATATCCTTCATCCATTGATATATCAAGAGATTAACCTTTTTGTGTAAGCCATTGGTACACCTCACTGCATCTGTTTATGTTGGTGGGTTAAAACCTCTTGTCCGCATTACGTAGAATGTGTAGGTGGCGCAGGTCGACCAAAGACATAATCGCTGTCTGGTGGGATAGGGTATTTCAGTATAGTGGGGCTATTTCAAAAGCCAGCAATTAGTGCTAAGTAGATGTGTATGTTGATTACTAGTAGAGACCTATACTGCCCATGACAGCCAAAGGCTTGGTACTGCCCAGGACAACCAAAGGCGTGGTACTGCCCAGGACAGCCAAAGGTTTGGTACTGCCCAGGACAGCCAAAGGTTTGGTACTGCCCAGGACAGCCAAAGCTTGACACATTCTGTTGTTAACCCATAAAAAGTTCGGTGTTTGTGAGTAACATACAATGCAGTGTCATTATCGTTGTTCTAATGGTAATCTTGTGCAAACATGTCCATCCTGGTTGTCTGCATCTATGCAGTTTGCTTGTGGTAACAACCCCTAGATTAAATGGTTGTCATCTCCATCTATGCAGTTTGCTTGTGATAACAACCCCCAGATCAAATTTTTAACACTATTTTTCTTCACTTATTTAGCACGGTGGCGGACTACATAGTGAAATTTTATTTTGTCCACACGAATAACTTTAGACTAAAAAAAATTATGTTCAGCTTGGTTTGTACTGTTTTTTTTTTTAATATTAAAAGTAAACATTTGCTAAATTCGGAGCAAAGTAATAGGAATGGAATTAACACTGACAATTTTAGCATTTAGGTGAAGTCAGTGAAGAATTTGCCATACGTTACACACTGGCCGTTACACACCTGCCATGTCTGATTTTATGTATTTTGGGTGCCTAGTTTTGAAAGAGTGTAACGACCTCCTGTTGTGTTCTGGGGTTTAGTGTTGTAGACATTGCCATAATTCACTGAGTTATCTTGAGCAGCTTAATGAGTTAATTTGACTCACCCTATAATTGTTATAATTCATATTAATTAATTAGAAGAATGACTATTCACTCAAACAGTTAAGGGTAATTGTTTACATTACCTTTAACACTGATAAGTTTCTGTTTTATGTTGTTGTTGTAAAAACAATATTGATTTTACTTGACACAGACTGACCTAGCACAGTGATTGACAAACACATATGGTGACCAGTTGGTTAGAATGTGTGTCAGGCAGTGCACTTGACCTAGTTAAAAACAGCACTTCTATTCCAATAACAAAATGCCACATGCTGAGGGATTGGTTTCCCTGTGATGTTACATCAGAAAATTCCCAGTTTGTACATTCAGGAAATAGCAGTAGGAACAACATGAAAGTGGTGAGCTATGATATTTATTGAGTAATTTCATAAAAATAGATTCTAGGTATTCCTTTGAACAAGTTTGGCAAACTGCAGCATTTTTAAGCAGTGATCGAGAAGAATTCAAAATTTCATTTGAAATTTGACCCACTTGTTGAAACCGATGATGCCAGCAATATTAACATAAATGGGCATACTTGTTGTCACAATGAATCTTCATGTATTTTTTATGTATTTTTTACTCCTGCCTGTGACTGAGGTTTTAATTTCTTGTGACCACCAATGCACTGTTGCTGACAGAAATCAAATGAATTATTGTTAAAAGGATACTTTTCGGAAAAACTAATTTGTTTATGAAAGCCAAAGACACCATCCATCAGCCCAATCCCCAGGCACGTCTTGTCATTAACTTGTTCACCTGGTTGCCAAGAGCAACTTCCATATTGACAGGTATGTGCAATATCGGTGTGTCTGGGGGAAATGATGTCAACATGCAATGAGCGAGTGTTGCAGACTTGTGAGATTCAATAGTTTTCTGATGCTGCATTGGAGAAGCAATTCAAGCAATGTTGCATACTGTGACAAAATGGCTGTTCACTGTATTTATAGAGGTTGTTGGTTATCTCACTGCTTTGCCAAGACTTATTTCTTCTCTACTGAAATTTGAACAGTGGTTGAGTACCAGTTGGAAGGTAATTCTCTTTAAGTCTGGTGTAGGACTAATTGTACTTGGTATATGATGGATTGCAGATTGTTGTTAATATTAGGAGAGCATAACTAAAAGAAATTTTTTAATGAGCTCCAGTACTTGGGTGTCGTCATAGAGGTAAAAGTGAACATGTATTTTAGAGGCACTTCTGAATAAAATTCTAAAATTGATGAACTATGAATTAGGCTCAACCTTGAGTCAAATTGCTTGTAAATCTTATCTTTATACCATTGTCTAGTTCAGTGGCCTTGCAGACAACAGCACTTAGCTAAAACCAATTATTCAATGAATCCGAGCTAGAGTGGGTATAATAAAGGTCATAGCTATATGTTGAACATAAAGACCTAGCTGGTTTGGAGTCATGAACAGATGCAGTGAAGTTAAACAATGGCCACAAGCCAAGTTTTACATATGAGTACTTGTAAAGAGGGTTGCAAAATTTCAATGCCCGAGTTTTAGTTCTAGAAATTGAAATTGATACACAGTCTGTTGTATTGACATTTGCTAGCACAATGATATAGGGAGGCGTTCCATACTGACATTTACTAGCACAAACATACTTCCTGAAATTCTTTACAAAAATAAATATTAAGGAAATTTTAGTATAATTTTAGTATATTCATTAGCTAAGGTTTGTGCAGTATAGTTGTCACAAAATAATTCTTGAGAGGTTTCCTTTACTCTCAGTCAGTTATTTTGCCATTGAAAATTATAAGTCAAAATCTTATTTTTGTGGAAAATAGCAATATTAAGCACCATTTTTATAAAATTATCCAGTTTGCTAGTTGTGTGGTGTGTGCATTAAATACTTTGTACTTGTTTCAGGAAAAGGAGTTCATGACCCAGGCCAACATAATGGAAGACCTCAAGGCAGCTGTGGAGGGTCAGGCAGAACCCAGCCAGAGCAAGGCAGCTCCCCATGTTGAGGTGACTAAGTTTGATGAGGAAGGTGTGACAGTCAGCATACAGGTGAGAGAGTGACATGTTAGTTACCATTCAGAGTGAAGACATGTTGTTTGCTTACCATTTTGGGCTTGGGAGGGGGTAACTAGTTTGCATGTGGCTTAGAATTTTGCAGATGGTTGTAAATCACAGGTGTCGTTCAAATACATTAAAACATGTGAAACTGACAGCAAGCTCAGTGAAAGCCCTTCTTTGTGAAGCCTGCTCTTAGACATATAACTGTTCCAGTTGGACTGTGTAAGTAAACACAGCCCAGCCCTGTTATGACCATTTTTGGACAATTAATAGATTTCTGCAGTGATAGATTCATTGTATGTCCATCACTGTTAGATTCATTGTATGTCCATCACTGTTAGATTCATTGTATGTCCATCACTGTTAGATTCATTGTATGTCCATCACTGATAGATTCATTGTATGTCCATCACTGTTAGATTCATTGTATGTCCATCACTGATAGATTCATTGTATGTCCATCACTGTTCAAGAAGAGACTCTTGTTCACACTTTCTGATTTGAGCATTTGACTTTATTTTCATATCAGTTGCAAAGTTTTCGGCATTGTAGTGGGAAATTATGGTACATAATTTCTGCCACGCACTAATCTTCACTCCTTTGAGCACGCTAACTTCCATTAGGTGTGTACTGGTACAATACAATTAATATTTTTAAAGTAATGACTGAAACAGCACCATTTTATATTTTCAACAAGTGAAAATCCTAAGTTGCTATAATTCCTCCCTCATTGATGACGCACAATGTTGAGGTTTAATAAGACATTTTCACCTACATTATAGTCATTAATGACCTCTGATTAAGGTGTGATTATATCCTTAAATGAGGATGGAAGATTAATAGCTTTTGCCAGAATTCCATTTCATGACGACAAGTTGCAAGCTTAATTCATGGTCGTGAGTTGCCTTCTACCATGAACAAAGGAGAATTTACCTAAAAGTTAGAAAAGTGGAGATGGTATCTTGTAATTTGAATTTATGTCGCAAGATAACCACTCTGTAGTCGTCTTTACGAGAGAAATCATATTTTTCCCAATTACATTTGCTGTTATTCACAACAGGGTGTATTATAAAATTTTCACAGCCTGCCAAACCACTTGAGACAGCTGAAGCTGAAGAAGAGTCAGATGAACTCTCCGACACTTCTGTGGAAGTTATTCATAATAAGACTCCACCAAAGCTACAAAGTATCCTTAAACAGAAGAGTCGGACAATTTCGGAGTCAAGCGATGACCTCGGTCACTCTCTAAATGCAGAGAATTCACTCAGCTACAGCAGTAATGGCCAGGGTATGTTTTTTATGCAGTGAACTTATGTAATCACTTAGACACTGAGACAGGACATCTTTCACAACATGGCAGGTGGTTAACCTCCTGTTTTCATGTGAAGAAGCTTAATGATGTGGAACACTACTTTATGACATTGAAATGTTTTGCTGTGAAGTACATACAAAATAGCAGTGTTATGTACCGTATTCGCCCTAATAAGCGCCCATGCCCCTATAAGCGCCCCCCCACGTGTTTTCAGACTTCACTTAAGTAAGTGCCTAGCCCATGAACGTGTATACATATGAAAAATACCTTACCTACAGTTCTAAACTTCTACACTAATGTCTTCAATTTATCAATAATATCCGACAGTCCTGAAAAAATCATTGTGCGCGGAATTTCTAGATCACAAGCCTCGCTGCTATATTGGTATTTAGCCATGACTATACATTTCAAGTTTCCACAGTGCTTCAAAAAGAATGCAAACGTTTTGCTGATCTTATGAGAACGTGTTCCAGTATGGTTAGGCCTTTCAGACGTCGTACTTGTCGTCAGGATTGTATTGTCTCTTTCCCATACAGATCTCCTTCAACAGGAATCCAGATTTCTTTGTACTTGTGAAAACGGTGAATCGAAGACTAATAAAAAAACTTGACCAGTGTTAAAAGCACGTGGCCAGGAAGCGCGCGCTACATTCATGTAGGCCTGCTACTCTGGCAAATGAACTCTGATTACATGCATGCGCTCACTCATTTGGCACACACACGCAGACGAACTTCAAAGCAACGCGTCTTCGTCCAGATTTTTCTTGTCTTGGGCTCTAGTGCAGATTCAGACTTAATCTGCAGTTCATCCCGACTTGACAGGAACTTAAAATCTTAGGCACACTATTTGGAAAACTTGAGAAGGATTTTAGGTAATTTGTAGAGTCCAAACTGTATTTTTATTCAAGAATTCCAAGTTGCCATATTGGCAATTGTAAGGCAGCGACGCATCAGTCGGTGAGTTTTTGCCTTGGGATTTCTGCACAATTTTCTGAAAAAATATTGTAATTTAACAACGAAATTTGATAGCAATGCACCACAATTTTGTGGGAAGTCTGTTATAGGTTAAAGTACACCACAGAGTATAAATTTCATGATTCCTAGCTTCCAATTTTGCCCATTTCGAAGACTGGGTTTCAACTGATGTAGGCTATAAGCGCCCCCCAAAACAAATTTTTTCTAAGCCCCCTGGGCGCTTATTAGGGCGAATACGGTGTTTCAATTTCGTTTGGGAAATTCTTGATAATTTTACATCTATTTCTGTAAAGCAGCCAGCTACATGTGCTTTACAAAATGTTTACAAAACTAACAATCAGCCTGATCTTGTCTAGCCTACGGAATAGGCTAAAAAGCAACAGGCATCCTTATGCTTAATGATATTTTGTGTTGCTAAAAATATGCAGCGATCCATGGTGACTATTTTATTCCAAAATTATAATGATGATTATTGGCACAGGAGGGAGTGACTGTACTATCTCCGAGTCCGACGAAAACGGCGAATTTCCCAAGCTGCGTCGGTCGGTGTCCTTCAGCAGCCACACAGACACCGTCACGTACAAGAGCAACGCGTCCGTGTCAACCATGAAGAATACATTGAAAAACAAGCGACGGCGTCAGAAGAAACGAGAACAAAAGGAGCATAGTCGTCAGGAGCGACGTCGTCGCCATAGCAGCACTGGGTCAGAGTGTAGTAGTGGTGATGAGGTGCACGGCGCCAGGACGGGTAAACTGGCATCTCTGCTGGCTGGCGGTAATAACACGAATAAGGTGGAGGATAGAGAAGAGAGTGCACAGGAGGCTGTGGATATACATGGTGAAGCTGGTAAGATTATGGTGTTCCTGTGTTAAACATGTGGCGTGTATTGTAATACATGTTGTCAGTACTACATACGACTAAAGTAATCAGGTGCCTTTGTAATTCATTGCACAGTTTGTGTTGGCCTCCAGGTCGTTATTAGTGTCCTTAGTGGTGAAATTGCGTGGAAAAGCAATGCATCACTTGAAGAGAACCTGCAAACTGGTCATTCCAGCTACTGTTATGAGGAATTCTGCTTGTGCTTGGCAGTCATGACAGGGAAATTTGCGTTATTTTGTCTCATTATTTTTGTTGTGTTCTGGAAGTGTATTACTGTTAGGTGTGTGACTTCAGCACAATCTTCTAAGTACTGAAGCAGAACACTGATAGAGGACATATAATTTATGGAAAAAAAACTCACTGGCTTTGCTCTGTTTATGCTCAACTGTCCGTTTCAATCCAATTGTTGTTGTCAAAGTGAAACTTTTGTAAATTTCCAAGAACACTGCTCTAAAGTACAGGCAACTTGGCATATTATGCATGGTGTAAATGCAAAAGTCACCACTGAGACTCTGTGTGCACTTGCTGCATTGCCAAAAATGATTACGTCATTGAAAAGTGAAAAACAGGACTTTTATTTCAATGAAATGAAAGACCTGTTCACAATGAGTCTTTAGTAACCAACATCATGCCTCAATGGTTTTTAAACATTGAAACTCAGCCAGTTTCACAGCACCTGGTACAAGAACCACTGATGTCGTCAATTCTCCTTATCATGAACATTGATCCAAGTTCTTCCTGCGCCAAGCACAGCAATTACCACATTAACAATGATTTTTTGTTACAGATAACTCAGGTGCCCAAGTCAACGGCATCGTTGGTAGTTCGGATATAGACTCCAGCATGCAATCCACTGAAGCAGAGGATCAGGAAAGTCAAGACACAATTTCCAATTCATCCTGTATTGTGAATGGAGAGAGTGGGCAGAAATACGACAACATTATTTCAAGTTCTCCGAGGACTTCACCCCGTGGTCAAAAAATTAGGGAAGAAACGAATGCAGCTATTGCCAAAATAGCCAGCATTCGTGAATCCGAGTTGAACTCGGATGATGAGGAAGCACCAATAGAAAATGGTGCCAATAATTCGTTGATTGAAGAGCTGACAGAACCGAATGGTGTAGCGCCATCTTTGAGTTGGGAGGACAAACCGGTGCAGCTGGATCAGATGAATCATAAAACTCAGTGTGCATTTGAGTTTGACAACACAGTCATGTTTGACCTGGATTAGAGGTGGGAAGTTTTGAGTTAATTAGGAGAGATTTAAGTGTACAGCTGTGATAGTTTTAGCATACTATAGGAACAATAGTACTCTTTGTGTTATTGGAATTCATTGCTGGTGTTTGCAATTGCAATACTTTTTAGTTTGAAGTTGATGAAAAGGGTATAACAAAATGCAGAATACACTAAATAGTGTCATTACCATAGGCGTATCATCATTGATTATACATCTGTGTGCCAAAATAATAGATTGCGTTCGTTTTCAAATCAGTTCTTGATAATGGTGTTCAGCAATTTTCATTTCTTAAAAGAAACTGAAACTGCTTGAATGCCAAAAATTGAGATTTTAATGCACTGGAAAAATGTTACATCACTTTATCTACAGGTTTGCTTAATTTTATAGTGAAGTTATTTTTTTATATTTGTTTTTTGTTTGTGAGAGTTACTAACTGAATTTTACTTTAAGAAAGTACTGGAATAACCATGTAATGACTGGCGTAATGAATGAAAGTTTCAATGTTAGTGGCACGAATGCTGGTTTTGAGCCATTAGTTTAAAAAGGACAGAGCTCTGAAATTTGCTGCATTCATTCATTTGACTGCACTGATAAAAATGACACTTAAATATATGCATAGTCCAAATAAAAGCACATACCCAAAATGTGTGGCAAATACCCATCATATGGTCTGCTGTGAACTGCAAAGACCTTGTACCTTGCAGCAGTCATTCACTTGAAGAGTGCCAGTATTATTGAGACATGAGCACTCTAACAGACAAGTATGGTAACCCTGACAGTGAGAAATTACGAGTGAGAGTATGAAGTGAATTATTTTGATAGTTTTGAGAGTTGTGTTAGTTAATGGTACCTGAGGTATATAACATTTCTGAGATTTGTATTCCAGGCAGCTACATTTTGCACAAAATGTGTGCAACATGAAATAAACACAGTCCAGTTTTAGAAAATAAATATTTTATTCTAGTTACATGCAAATTATTTCATCTAGTCTTTGTACCAACCTCATCATTTTATGACTTTCGGCCATTTCGATGCAGAGAAATGTTGGGAGTTACTACAGGTTTTGTGACCCAAGTTGGGAAAGCCTCACCAGAAATATGTTAACCAGTAAGATTTATGGAAAGGTTTTCCATAGCTCAACAATACTGCAAGTACAATAATACATCAGGGCCTATCCATACATTTTCTTGTTGCTAGAACGGATACCTGCAAGACACCATTCTTTTTTTTTTGCACTGGGAAAGTACATTGCAGGTTCAACATTTTCATGAATATGAGTTTGTAGGAGGTTTTTCCTTGCGTCATTCTGTCAGGTTACCACTGTTGAACCATGGGATGTTAAAAATGGCTAGTTCGAAAGCCAGCGTCACACGGTACCTTAGATGAAAGAAATTCCCTGCTAGGGCATCTGTTCCAAGAGTTTAAAGATAAATCAAGCAGAAGTCACTTTGTGCTCTCCGTACACCAAAGAGTTCTATATCATTCAACGTCGACCTAAACCAAGCATTACTTCAGTGTGATCACCTGGAAGTACTACTGGTCAAGTAGTCCCATCACAGTTTGTAAAGATTTCTCTAACTTCTCTGCACTTTCAGCCACTTCACTGTTCATTTCAAGTGTAACAGGGTCAATCTGGGCTTGCTGCAAACAAAAAATTAACAATTAGCCTGGTTGCATTTCTGTGTTCAACAGGTCGTCCCGATGGCTCAGTGCAATAGTGTCCACATGGACTGTATAAGGTCGGGTATTCGAGCCCTGGTAGGGGTAGCAGTCTTTACAGATGTGTAATTACTAGGTCACATGACTCTGAAGGGTACCTACTCTATGCAATTAACGCTCAGAACATTGATTTCATATCCATTTAACTTGGACAAATTAAACAGGTAAAATTACATAACAGTGCAAACCTTTGTCTCAGGTAAACTTCAGATGGCCCCCTTCTAATTCTAACATTTCAAACTGTTTTATGGTCAACTTCACCAATTAAGCAAAAGGAAGCGAAATGGCTCATTGAAAGATACTACCAGGTTAGCATTAGTCAGTTCAGTCATCAATTGCTTCCATATACAATGGTCAACATCAACAAAACTACAATACCTTTATGTTAGACAGCACTCCGTTGACTAGGAGTCTAGCAGACAACATAACTACACTACCTTTATGTTAGACAGCACTCCTTTGACCAGGAGTCTAGCAGATGACAGCAACTTCTTGACATGTTCCTTGTCTTCAAGACCTTCACAACATCTCTGGTAACCTACAGAAAGAAAAGAATTATCTAGTAAGAAACACACTCAAGCTTCAATTACCGTAAACTTGCGGGTTAATGTCTTGGGCGCTTAAATTGGGGAAAACTTAAGCAGTGGTGTGGGCGATTACCCAAGCAGTGGGCGCTTAAAAAGAACAATTGGCGAAAAGTCGAGGATGGGCGATTACGTAAGAGATGAGCGCTTACGTCCAAGTTTCAACGAACTGGGCAAGCAACAGGGAGTTCATTCGACCATGGAGCTTGTGAGTTTGGTTTATCAGCAGAGTCCAACAACTACAAAGTTTCTCACGGCTCAAACAGAAACTTTGAAAGGGCGATTTCAAGAGACGTTAAAAACTCGGATGTTTTCAAATATATTGTTTCGCACGTTGCAGAATGTCATACCATGGAGCTTTATGCAGCTCAAATGGCAGTCCACTTACCGTATCATCAAGTACTGTTTCAGATCAGTGAATGGGACTACATGCCATTGTATTGTTAGTGTTGTTTGGACAACTGTTTTTGGTTGGAACTCTAATGGCCCCGTCTCATCGTTGTTAATGTCGTCTGCGTATTAAACCCAATAAACTTTTGATTCACTGTTTAGTTTATCTGGCGCTGGTTTAAAAACAAAGACAATTCGTTCCCGGCCGACACAAACCGTTTGCAATTATATGACAAGAGGGGGGAGTGAATATTAATTGCTCAATTCAAATATGGGTTGACCCAGGAGATAATCACACATGCTGTATGGTTGCAATATTATGAGAGGGGGGTTTGATTAATTGGTCAAATCAAATCTCGGTCAACCCAGGAGGGAACTAGCAAAATCACGTGCTCCGTCTGAAAATACATGGCGTGTCTCGAAGTTTTACTCCTGTTCTTGCCAAACACTAAAAACTTGGTCTACTGAACTCAACTAAGCATCGGAAATGGAGTCTTGATACAAAAAAATTAATTCAGACGAGGCCATTCGAAAACTTGTCACCTAGACAAATCTACATCGGTGACCACTAGGACGTCGTAAGAAGGCTTCTATCGGGTGCTTTCCGAAGCCCCAATGTAAAAGTTACAATGACTGCATAGTCCCGTATGCTGTAATAGAGCGTAACTGTTCTGATTTCTATTTACTCAAGCAGTGGGTACTTAAACTTAAAGTCAGGGATGGGCGATTACACCACCATGGGCAATGACCCACGAGTTTATGGTATATGTAAAAACTGCAGCACATGAAATTGAAGACCCTACACAGACTTCAGGGTATGGCTCACCAATTCATTTGGTAGAGATTCAAATCGAAAATCAATCTCGATGCACAAAATTTGAAGTTCTACTTGAAGCAAGCCTCGTTTTTGGTCAACATTTGAGTTGTCTGGTGTAAAGTTTGTCCATCACAGGCCCAGGGGTCTGTTTGTCCATCATGGGTCCTGGGGTCTGTTTGTCCATCACAGGCCCTGGGGTCTGTTTGTCCATCACAAGCCCTGGGGTCTGTTTAACTAAAAGTGACTTAAGACAGAAATTTAGTCTTGTGCACTCACTTCACATATATCAAATAAAGCTTTAGTCATTTATGCCTGGAAATAACTTGTACTAATATTCTTGGTAAGTAACAGTTATGGGTTTATTCTCAGATATTTCTAATAACTCTTTTCTAGAGTGAGTTTTAGTTGCTTCTTAGAAATAACGCAAGACCAAATTTCTTAGATTTTAAGTCACTTTTATGAAACAGACCCATGATCTCAATCAAATTTTTGCAAAGTATGCTTTACCAGACAAATTGTTACAAGCAGCCATCAGTCTGAGAAACAGGAATTGACACCCACTTACTGTTGACCACCTTGAGTGTCATCTCAGAAACACTACGGCACTTCTCGACTTCCTTCTGCCAGTTTAGTTGTTGAGTGACACAGCGCTGAGCCTTCTGTAACAACTGAGCAGCCTGGGTGAAAAAAGAACACGGGTAAATCTATAGCAAACCTTGGTTGTCGACACTTTGCAGACCTCCAAGATAACTGCATGGTACTGCGTTATGTATGAATCAATTCAGATGCTTTTCATGAAATTACAAAATGACATATTTCTCTTTTTGAGCTAATATTATATTCCTAATTAAACAAGAGCAACGTGGAGCGTTGAAATGCACCCACGAATGCACCGCTAACAGTGTGCTACTAGGGTTGTTTATTTGTATCATAAAAATAGCCACTAGAAGGCGCAAAAACATAAAATCCATCTAAAAACGGGAAAATGCCATCGTAGAAAGTTATTTACCAAATTTCATAAATATCAATCAAGAAACTTTAGAGAAACGAAGGAAAACAGAAAAAAAAAATTGCCACTATGGGGCACAGCATTCATTGGATCTGCCTAAAAGACGTCGTCTGTTGTTAGCTTCATAAAAATACAATTACTAAATTTAATAAAGATCATGCAGTGTGTTAAGGAGATGCAGCTATGGGCGCAAAACAAAACAAAACTATCACTAGGAGGTGCCACAGTAGTCGAATTCGTTATAGTCAACTGCCCTCTTCACACTGAGAACATACAAGCCAATTTTCAAAATCATCGTTAGAATGGTTTGGTTGATTGACCGGTGGACGCCAAAAAACAGACTCGAAAACAGCAAAAATGGCCACTAGGTGGTGCAAAGTACCGTGATTCCATCCGCAAATGGGAGGATAGCATCATCTCACCAATAGATGCCTATATTCCAAATTTTTTGAAAATCTGTTGAGGACCTTTGAAGATACAGAGGTAAACATAAAAAACTAAAATTGCCACTAGGGGCACACTGGTAGTCAGATCCGTCCGAAAGTTGTTGTCATTCGTTGTGAACATAATATAAATACATTTGCCAAATTTAGCAAAGATCCTGCAAACGGTTCAGGAGATACAGCCACGGGCACAAAAAACAAAACTACCACTAGGAGGTGCCACTGTAGACAAAATCATCGGAAAATCATCGTCAGCCGTCCTCTTCATAGTAAGAGCATACATGCCAATTTTCACAATCATCCTTAGAGCAGTTTGGTTGATAGAAGGTGGACACTAAAAAACAGACTCGAAAACAGCAAAAATGGCCACTATGTGGCGCAAACTTCATCGAATCCATCCCAAAACCAAAGTATAGCGTCATCTCACTAATGGTTGCCTATATGCCAAATTTTATGAAAATACGTTTAGGAACTTTGAAGATATAGAGGTAAGCGTAAAAAACTAAATTTGCCACTAGGGGCACACCATTGGTCGGATCCGTCCGAAAGTTCGTAAATGCCGTCCCATCGATGAAAGGAACATATGTGCCAAATTTCATGAATGTATGTCAAAGGGTTTCGGAGATAGAGCAGCGGATGCTGGACGGATGCCGGACAGACGGAGATGACCGCATAATGCGTCCACATATAAATATGTGGGCGTATAACAAAAAAATTCATAAAAATGGAAACCATGACTTCATGTTTTTACACTCCTTATGCAGTTAATGACATCAGTTGCACCTAACATTTAAGAATGCCTTGAAATTAAAACCTAGTAACACAATACAATGTATAATTTCCTTTCCACATCAATCACCTTTTCCTTGTCTTCTTGTGTTAGCTCTGGTTGGCCAGAGACCAGCTCAGCATAACACTGCCATACTTCTGACTCACTGGTCACCTAACAGGATTTAAATGAACTGAAGTGAAACTATGAAGTTGCTGATTGCAGAACACTGTTATGTTAAAACAACAGTCATTAAACTACATGTTAAAATACTCATTAATATAACTACATAGGAAACTGAGACTTTCAGATCATTATCACTAACAACACTGCAGTTATTGTTACTCGCTGATAACAGTTCTAACAAAATTAATGCTATTTGAATTTTTGTAAGTACCTCCGCAATGGTTTGAATTAGAAATTTCCATAAACAGCCATCACCAAATGGAGGCACAAAGGGGTATATTCAGTACATTTTCAAAACCACGATAACACGTTTCTATGGTTTTTACTGGCGACTTGAGCCTGTATTAATATCAAAACCCTAAACTGGGGCTCTTTCAGGAACCAGACTCTAAAAAGCCCACAGGGGGCTCTGTCAAAATCATTCTGCATGTCTGGGACAAGTGTCAATATTTGGTCTCAAACAGGACCATCAAAATATTGACAATCATTTGTTAGACTTGTACTGCAATAACCAGGACCATCAAAATATTGACAATCATTTGTTAGACTTGTACTGCAATAACCAGGACCATCAAAATATTGACAATCATTTGTTAGACTTGTACTGCAATAACCAGGAACATCAAAATATTTCCAAGACAATCATTTGTTAGACTTGTACTGCAATAACCAAATTGACGACAAAGTGATGTCTTCATCTTGCAACACACCAATAACTGAACCAGGATTCTGTGGAAGCAAATACAAGTTTGCAAAAGACCCCCTGGGGACTCTTTTTGCCACCCAAAATTCCTTCAGAACAAATGCTAACAAGAGCAACGCAGAGCATTGAAATGCGCCCACGAATGCATCACTAACGGTGTGCTTCTGCGGGTATATATTTGTATCATAAAAATGGGCGTTAGATGGACAGGTGCAAAATACATCAAATCCATCCAAAAACGGGAGCATGCCATTGAATCCTTAATAGAAAGCTATTCTCCAAATTTCATAAAAATCTGTCGAAAAATTCAGAGAAGCAAAGGAATACAGAAAAAACGAAATTGCCACTACAGGGTACAGCGTTCGCCAGATTCATCTGAAAGTCGTCCTCGTCCATTATCAATTTCATATAAATACACTTGCTAAATTTAACAAGGATCCTGCAGTAGGTTTAGGAGATACAACTATGAGTGCAAAAAAAAACAACTGCAAAGTCAATGGAATACCACCGTCAACCATCCTCTTTACACTAAGAACATGTATGCCAATTTTCACAATCATCCTTAGAATGATTTATTTGATAAAGGGGCGGACTCCAAAACAGCAAAAATGGCCATCAGGTGGCGCAAAATGGCAAAATACCACGATACCATGTGAAAACAGGAGGATAGTGTCATTTCTCCAACAGATGCCTATATTCCAAATTTTATGAAAACCTGTTGAGGAACTTTGAAGATGTAGAGGTAAACGTAAACAATTAAAATTGCCACAAGGAGCACACTGGTAGTAAGATCCGTCCGAAAGTCGTCGTCGTCCATTGTCAAATTCATATAAATACAATTGCTAACTTTAATAACAATTCTGCATAGTGTTAAGGAGATACAGTCATATGCGCAAAAAAACTGTCATTAGGAGGCACCACAGTTGTCAAAGTCGTCGGAAAATCGTCTTTGTCTGTCCTCATCATAGTAAGAACATACATGCTAATTTCCACAATCATTCTTAGAACGATTTGGTTGATAGAGGGGCAGACGCCAAAAAAAAGACTCGAAAACAGTAACAAGAGCAACGCAGAGCGTTGAAATGCGCCCACAATTGCACCGCAAACGGTATCCTTCTAGGGTTGTTTATTGGTACCATAAAGTGGCCAGTAGAGGGCATATATGTAGTATGTTGTACTTAGCAAAATGGAAAGGCGTGAACACTGTCTCCTCAATAGGCTAGGGGCAAAATGTGAGTAATCTTCATAACACAAGCACATCCTATACACCAGTTGCTTAAAGCACCACAGAAACATACAATTAAAAACAAATTTACCAACATACGAGATTAGCACAGCATTAGAATGCCAGAAACAAATTTCTACTTGGAACTTTTCCTTCATAGTCACGAAGTAACACAAAGTATACACCTGAAGACCTATGAAAATACA
>NMRA01000102.1:475437-496596 GCA_002633005.1 Phoronis australis | reverse complement strand
ATGCCAGGGCTGACTGTATGCCAGGGCTGACTGTATGCCAGGGCTGACTGTATGCCAGGGCTGACTGTATGCCAGGGCTGACTGTATGCCAGGGCTGACTGTGTGCCAGGACTGACGATGTGTCAGGGCTGACCATATGCCAGGACTGACTATATGGCTGACTACATGCCAGGGCTGACTATATGCCAGGGCTAATAAATATTAGTCAACGCTTCAATGGAAAACTAGCTTATAAATATTACAGTCAGTGCTTCAATGGTAAACTAAAAAAAAAATTCGCTCGAAAAATAACTGCAATGGTGCAATAAAAAATTACATGAAAGAGAACACCTGGTCCACAAGTCTGAGACAATATCATTATAAATAAGCCACAATATAAACATTTAATTCTCACAATTTTTTATGGAGTCCAGTGGCGCATTGTGCGTTACATGGAAGTTAGGTCATTGTGACATCATTTGAAAATATAAAACTATCACGCCAACTGCAAATTCAATAAACAAAAACTCCCACAATGCAACTTACTGTCATATGGTTATGCCAAATTCTCCAGTTTTCATAGTCATATTTTACAGCCTCTTTGTAAACTTTCAGGGCTTTGACCCTAAACAAGCAAAGTTACCAGAATTACTACTGAGACTGCTCTAACATTTGATCACACATAAACCACAGGGGGCAGTTCTATCAAGGTTGAACACTAAATCATAGCTAAAACCATCAGTAACTGAGAATGGGATGTTACAAGATTGCAGTGTCACAACTGATTGTAAAGTTGATCATTTTTTTACTCCATTCAGTGTGTGTGCAGGTTAAATTGAAGTTAAAACTGGGCATACCACCTTTGATAAAAATAGGCCGCAGACAAATAATACCTTCATCAAGCAGAGATGAAATGTTGGTTACCTATTCCTGGTTTTAAAATAAAGTAACAGTCCAGACAAAATCATAATCTTAATATGAATGTTGATCAATTAAAGTAATCTTGATGAATGTCATTGGAATGTATGATTATACAGATTCCACAAAGCAAAATTAGAATAATTTATATTCTAACTACATTACTCACTTACTTTTCATTCATTTTAACATAGATGGAACCCAAGTTATTCCAAGCTTGTGCATTCTGTAACAAACGTAACACTCTTGATTGAGAATTTCCAAACAACTCAACTGGTTAGTAATCTGAAAGGGCTATTAAACTTTCCTGTCCTGATTCAGTATTATCTTGACGTATTTATTTAAAAGTAAACGATAGTAAATGCAATTACTGTTAATTTGCACTCATCGCGTGTAAATACTATCAGTCTTAAAATACAGTCAACTGATTCAAATAAAATAAATTTAAAGGCTCAAAACATCCTCAGAATCATGAAGTAGCATTTCCACCTAGTGTTGGAGCAAGGAACCAACCCATTCCTCAATGCGCTAACAGGCATGTTGCTTCTGTGGCAAAAATGTGCTGATCTTAGCTGGCCAATGTAGAGTTCACTCTTAACTAAAGGCAAACAAAGCTAACTTCTAAAACCCTAACATAAAGCAGTAAACAAGTTGAAACCAACTCTGTAGCAGAGTATTTGGGTGCTTTTTACACTGAAAACCAACAAGAAGACATGTCATGAGCTTTTCACGAAGAATGCCTTTCTTCGTTATCACCATTTTCATTGGTCAACATTGGTTTAAAATTGAAAAGATCAGGATTTGGTGCTTGTATATACTTTTATGATGTCACAAAACATTGGCGTGAAAACACTAACTACACCAATCAATACTCATGTTATCCGAACTAAAATCAGTGCATATGTAAATAACGACTTATTGACGGACATTTTGGTTTAGGGACAATAAACCGAAACATCTATCAATGTCGTTATTTACATATGCCCTGATTTTAAAGTTCGTACTCATATTTTGGCCAAAAACAAATGCGATTCATCCAACCATATCTTACTAAACATATTTGCTAATGAATTTTAATGTTCGATCAAAGTACTAATAAAACCTGTTGCATTTGAGAAAGTGAACAGGTCTAGCAAAGCATCAATGTTCACTTCCTTGAGGAGCCTATGAAACACTCCACATATGACTGTTGAACTTTTGGAAGGAACAGTCCCCAACATCTTGACAGAAGTAGAACCTACTTACATCAAAGTCAACTTCAAGACAGCAGCGGAAGGCATTGGCTGCCTGTGGTAACTTCTGAAGCAACATAGATGCACAGCCGTAACTGAACCAGGCGTCACGTTGAAGTCGGTTTACATGAAGTGTCTTTTCAAAGCACGCAACACACTCTTCATACTAAAAGCAGACATAAGACAGCAGACATCACGTTATCATAAGTAACAACACACGACTAAATGATGCTCTCCTATCATGAAACACTTTATTTGCTGTAGTTTTAACTTACTGGACCTATGTGTAAATAAATGTTTAATGAAACAGAAGATTCAAGCAATTCAGTTTCCAAAAATAATTAGCAATTTCACTTGGCTCAAGAATACCTCGGGACTACATGAGATGACGTCCTAACTCTCGTCAGTCAGTATGACTTGACCTCGTCAGTGAGACGTCATGTTTTTCAATCTGTCTGAGATGCAGCATGCTAGTTGATCTACTTTTCAGTAGGGAAGAACATGTTTATCATTATGACGTTGTTGTCCTAGAACGTTCCTGGTCATTCAACCAACTCGCAGTTGGATATAGCCATAGAAACAGTGGTGAGACTGACCAAGTAGTCGGATGGTGTTAGAGTTGTCGCGCCGGAGGCTAAGGAGAACTCAGGGAGCGACTGTGTTCTGTTGCAAATCGCTGAACTGATTTTCGCCACTGAATAGCAGCAGGCCCTTTTTTCTATCCCCGAGGAATACGAGGGCAATGAGGCAGAGGAGAGCGAGGTCAAAGATGACCCTATTGACCAACTGCAGTTTGGCGAAGCTGTTGCCGCCTTTTTGGCATCGGTGTATCAGGATGCTCACGAAAAACATTTGTCGAATGGCCCCCCCCCCCACTGTTCCTGGCCCACCTGTTTTGGATTCGATAGCTACTATTGTCAACAGTGGAGTAAGAATTAGACCCAATGAGGAACGTTTGTGTAAGTCTATGGAGAAATGTCTCTTTCCACAGAGCTGTGATTCTATGGCTGTTACTCGCGAAAACCCAGCGATACAGGACAAGTTGAAAAATTGCACTAAGAAACTTGACAACAGTTTGCAGCAGAATTTACCCTTCTTTTGAAGGGTACTGTGCCAATCATTAAGCTTTTTAATGCCTCTCACTCTGGCAGTGCATCACAAGAATTGCTCTAGTCAAAGCTGATCAATACATTCAGGGTTTTGTCATCCACTTTTAATAAGTCGTGCCAGATTTGCAAGGAAGCCACCATCATATAACAAACTGTGCAAGACTAATTTGCTCATTGGAAAGGAATTTCTGTTTGGGGAGACATCAACAAACACATTAAAGAAATAGACCAGTTTGTCATTGTTATGCTCATATCCTTAGAAGTCCAGTCACTACGGCAGAGGTTATCAGTAACATCATCATAGGTCTTCTTTAGGCAAGTGGCGGCCTCCGTCAAAGTTGTCCGACAAGCAGGATTAAAAGGAAGTGAATGCTTCTGTAGCCGAGATGACAGTTTTATATGAGCGCGTTAATGATTCTCTTTGTAAACAACAACTCAAACATCTTGTGAATTTTTTTGAAAATTCACCTCATAATTTTCATGCAGGTACAACTGCTACTGCCTTTTCACATTGGTCAGAACTGACTTCTGATTCTTGGATTTTGTCCACTATTCGTGAATATGTTTTTGAGCTCAACTGCTATCTCATTCAATATGTTAGGTCTAAAGCCATCAGTTATGATGTTAAAATGACATCCTGTTCTTGGTGATATCATTGCCTAGTTTGAAGCCTAAGGCACTGCTGAATCGTGCTCTAATGTTTTCCTGGCTCTTAAGAAAGATGGGTCATTTCCCATGATCAATAATCCGAGACAATAGAATGATCATGTCCGGCATGTCCGGAAGTGTCATTTTAACATTTACACGTTTAGCGATTTTATTCCCCTTATTAAGAAAGCTCGTGGTTTTCATCCATTGATTTAAAGGATGTCTACTTTTCCATTGCTGTGTCTAGTTTTACTAGAAAATCTCTACACATAGTTCCTTATACCACTTCGCAGCTTTGCCTCAGGGTTTGAATTCATCCCCTAGTTTTGACAACTGTTTTGGCTAGTTCATGGCAATCTAGTCACTCTGTTGTCGTGGTTACATAGATGATTTCATTACCATTGGAGATACCTTTGATGAAGCTTGGGGTCTAATAGCAAGGTTGCAGTGGAGTTACTTGATTCTTTAGATTTCACAGTGCATGCCAAGAAGACTAGCTTAATGCCATCGAAGTCTATTGAATTTCTTGGTTCCATTCTAACCTCAGATTCTATGACTATTGAATTTCTTGGTTATATTCTAACCTCAGATTCTATGACTACTGAGTCGCCTTTTCGTGAGAGGAAAAAGATTAAATCCCTTTGCCTGAATTTGTTATCTGCTGAGCCGGTATCTATTTGATTTTTTTCTCAGCTTATTGGCAACTTGGCGACTGTTTGCCGAGCTGCGACCATTGTTCTCGTTACTTTATTAATGGTGAGAAATTGCTAAGAATGATGCGTTACGTTTGGCTAAGGAGGATTTTGACTCTGTTAAGTCTTCACCTGACTTTTGTCAGTATAGACTTGAAATAGTGAATTCACAATATTGGCTCCTTAAGTAGCCCTCTGGTTAGAGAGGAGCCTCCAATCGATTCAGATCCCAGCAAGTTTGGATAGGGTGGTGTTTGTAATCATTCCACTCCTACTGGAGGACATTGGTCCGATATGGAGCGCAAGCATCATACTTTAGGCTGTTTCTTGGTATTGAAGTCTTTCTGCTCTGATAACAGTTACGTCCATGTTCAACTGAGGATGGACAATACTACTGCTGTGACCTGTTTTAATAAGTTAGGCAGCCGGAAACTAGATCTTTTCAATCTAACTTGTGACATTTGGCTCTGGTATATCCAACAAAATCTGAGATTGTCTGCTACTCATTTGCCAGTTTTGAACTGTTTAGTTGAAGAGTCTCGGGTCAATTGTAACAAAATTTGTTCTGTTTTTTGGAAATCCAGACATTGATCTTTTTTCATCTCACATTAACTGCAGAGTTCCAACCAGGCCTTTATGCAGCATACGTCCATATTAGTGCTAGGGCGTCCATTTGGACGCTAAATGGATACCCTAGCACTAATATGGACAACCTGGCAAGGACAGACAATGTATTATTTGGACACCCACTGTCAATAGGAATCTTTCAAGTTTGAACACACACATTATAATGATTACCAGGAAGCCTCTGAAGGCTCACAGTGGGGGCTCTTTTTTCAAAGCAGGAAGAAATATACAGTGTATATACAATGTAAAAGTAAAAACAATGTTGCTATGCTCACACTTGGTTGTTAGCATTGAATATCCACAACACCTGTCAAGCATTAGCACTTGTTTGATGGTCAAAGTTTCTTCCACTGCTGGCTATGCTCCCAGTGGTCTTAGCTCCATAACGCCTTACTATATGTATATGTACGGTTCATACCTTAGTGCAACTCCAAACTGATGTCTCAGAGCAGTAACTTCATGATTTTCATCTTTTTTTAAAACAATCAAAAATGAAATAAATGTCATTGTTTTAATACAATATTGTGCCACACGAATATGCCCATTCAAGTAATAATACCACCCGTTAACCCCGTGACAGGCTGTACTGACCAGACCCCACCATTTCTCACCTGTTCCTTCTTCAGATAGTGATACCCCAGAGATCTCATAGCCCTGGCACTATGACCCTTGGACAGGTCCCAAGCCTTCTGATAGTTGTCAATGTCCCTGGTTACATCACCAAGGTAACAGTAGAGTATGGGGGTTGGTCGCACGGCCAGTTGCTCTCGAATTAACTGCTCTGCCTAAAGAATGGGTAAAAAGAACTATTTGAACTACCTGAATACTTCAAAAGCTAAATTCCAAGAGGATAAATTGTGGAAAGAGTTGCACTTTGAATGGATAGTCCAAAGTATGCTTATTACACATTCCTAGACTGTAGACTCTGGATCCATATACATTTCAATATAATCTGCAAAAACATTACGCCATGGTTTTCTTTCACACACTCTAAATAACTTGCCATGCATGTACGCACACTTACACTGAACACTCACGGAATTCACAAGCTTAAGTTTTTAGTTAATAATAACATAATTACATAGCCGCAATCTCTTGAAAATCTGTATTGCTTCTCAATTTCAGTTGATTAGAACTGGTTTTTAATTATATAATTTCATTAATTCAACTATGCTTAACTAAATTTTCATGGCCACGATTACAGCACCATCCGATTACCTTCTCAGTCCTTCCCAGAGCACCATAGCACCGTATCACGTCTTCCCAGAGATGGAGTCGTTCAAACACATCCAGTGCTGCATTGTGGGAACCCAGCTTGTAGAGCAGTTGACCAAATGCTCTCTAGAAGATAAAGAATGTTTTTAAACCATCAGAATGTGACTTTGGCTGATTTTCATGAAAGCCATGACAAGACAAATAGTTCCCACAGTATGGGTCAGGATGCCATTTTGATAGCATGTTAATTCTGGACGAGTGTTCAACAGAAATTCTAAGGCTATTTGTTGACAAAACTTCATTAGAAAAACATTACTGGGATCAGTCCCAAAAGCCAAGAAAAAAACAAAAAAGAAATGTAAACAATCTACTCATGACTATGTTACAAACAAATTTGTTTTAAATATAAACTTGAACATAGCCATCTTGCAAAAGTACAAAATGACGTCATAAAATTAAGTCTTAAGCCACATATTGTGATGGTATGTTACCTCAACCAACCAAGTAGGCAACATGTCGACACTGTGGAAGATATGTAGACGCTGACTAACACTAGGGGACAGCCTGCTGAACTGATGAACGAGCTCTTCTAATTGTGACATACAGCGCATCTGGCGACGGAAGCTGCCCTGTTCCTCCAGGCACCTGGAGTACAGGGCTGTCGACTTGACTGACCAGTTTGTGGAGTGGGCGATGATGTACTGGAAGAAATTGAATTTAATTCATGCAATAATGCTTTATGTTGTCTCCCTTTAAACAATTTAATTCATGCAATAATGTTTTATGTTGTCTCCCTTTAAACAATTTAATTCATGCAATAATGTTTTATGTTGTCTCCCTTTAAACAATTTTATCCTTATTCATTATAGTTTTAATGCTCTTAGTTTCTGCTGCTTACCATGCTGTGTATGGAAGTATGTTTGGCAGGGCCTTAAAAGAGGCTGATTTTTACTTGTAATTGAATGTGTTTCCAGGTTAAATAAATAAAAAAAAATAAATACAAAATAAGAGAATTTTGAGATAGATTGCTTACTCAAAGTTTTAGTCACAGAATAAGTTTCTCTTCATAAGGTAAGTGACACTCAGGATGGCAACCTTGTCATTTAAACAAAAAACTACGCCTTTTAAACACAAACTATACATACAGTTTTGTCACTGTACACGGGTATCCTTTGACATTTATATTCCTGTGTGGTAATAGCTAAAACCAATGAAAAAAACTCAACCACACAAAAACAAAACCAAATTGCTAATTAGACTCACAGTCAAGTAAGCTGCAGTCTGCCAACCTGTGATTTCATCATCGGGACTGTTCCGTTTGTTATACATACTGTAACATCAAAAGAACAAAATCAGCAAACAAACATGAATATCTGTTTTAGAGAGATTTAAAAGTACGCTCCTCATTAAAGTAAAATAGTAAAATGGGTAAGAAGACAAACATCTTTGGAGTGACAACTGATTACAAAGTTAACACATTCATCACAAAGGGCGAACATTCCCAGATTAATACTATTCAATGAATAAGATTATGCCACACTGACCAGTCACTATGGCACACTGACTGGTCACTACCAGTCATTATGCCATACTGAGCAGTCATTACCAGTCATTATATCACACTGACCAGTCATTATCAGTCATTATGTCACACTGACCAGTATTACCAGTCATTACGTCACACTCACCAGTCATTATGCTACACTGACCAGTCATTACCTACCATTTCTGTTGTAACTGGACAAATCATGACGAGAAAATGGTGTTTTGTGTGACTACTGTTAACAATCTACTTTGTAATGTTATCATAAACCAGCATGTTGATATCATATATATGATGAGTATGAGGACTATTATAATTTTTACTTATTTAAAATGTACAGCTTAAGTCAAATTTTGTGCAAAGAGAATTTTTGACAGACTGCTATAATCTAGGTCACCAGTCAAGCCAACAACCACATAGCCAACAGCACAGACTGTTATAATCTAGGTCACCAGTCAAGCCAACTACCACATAGCCAACAGCACAGACTGTTATAATCTAGGTCACCACTCAAGCCAATTACCACATAGCCAACAGCACAGACTGTTCCACCATTGTAGGCTTCTCTTCCGTCTCCACAGGTTCTGTCAATTTCATCTGGTTCAACACCGTTTCATCATCCAAGGCTACATCAACAGGTGTCAGATCAGGAGTCGGGTCATTGGCACGGACGTCATCAGTTCTCTGCACACGCACGACCAACTGGGCGATGTCGTTCTGCTGGAATTTTGTGCGCTTTCCCATGGCACCTGAGAACACACAATGTCATTAAATCATTACTATTACTCCGAAGTACACAAAAGCCAGTGAAGAATTTAATCAGGTCGTATTTCCAAAGCCACTTGATCCAAACATATTTTTATGGTAGAAAAGTTTTAACAGCCAATAATATAAAAATTTGTAAAAGAGTACATCGTAACTTATGATGCTTCAGTACTCTTATTCACAAGCTCAATTCTCAAGACTCCAAGTAGGACTTCCCTTAAATTTCCCATGACAACACCAAGTTCTCACTAAGGTCAGTTCTAAACTCAACAAAAAATATGAGAGCCCTCAGCACTAAGAAGATATAACATGTATATTGAAATAAAAAGAAAATTTTAAGATTATGTAGGACCTAAGAAAAATGTGAAGCTTTGGCTAATTTGGGAACATCATATCTCAGAAATGGTAAATTGGATTCATACGAAACTTTCACATACTACGCAGGAATATACCCAGCTTTCAAAACCCCGCTCGCCAGCTGGGCAAGTGAGCCTGAAAATCTACTCGCCCAGCCCAAAGTTCAGTCCCCCGGCCGTTTTGCGACGGTCACCACAAACTTGCTGTTAACATCAATAAAAATGATCATTTCATGAGTTGATGTCACTATCTATTAGGGCTAGTATCGTTTTTAGAAAATGCAGAATTCCTACCAAGAAACTTTGGGCGTCGATAAATTCCCAACAACACAAGACGTGGCCTTGCTATGCGCCGACGTGGGTAAAAGACTGACCAGATAAAATCTCACACAAAATTAATTTCATTAAAAGCTACTCTCTTTCTTGAGTACACTAAATTATTTACTGTTGTTGGAATAATTGGAAGTCTACCATTATTTTGCAGCTAAAATTGCGGCACTATCTTTGCGTCGACTTTCGACGCCATGAAATATAGCGTCAACCATTGGCCAGTTTCTTTGTTCGCTGATTCTGCAATCAACTGTCATTCTTTCACTAGGTTGCATTCATGTCACAACAAATTATCACAATTGGTTTCACTTCATTTAATTTTAGGAAATGGCGCGTGTCACGAGCATACTGTTTTCAAAACAACACTTTTCTTGGTTACAAAAGGCAGAGAATGGCCCAAGAAAATGATGTTTATTAGATTGTTTTTCATTTAAACGGCTGTATTGGGCAAGGTGGCGGTCGACTCCTAGATTTTGCATGCACCCCCCTCCGGTCTTTAGCTCGACATGTTGATACTAGTTTCACGTCATCTTCTGTGTCTTGAAGCCAGGTCCGCTCTTTCTGCCAATTCGATTCAAAATCTCGCCTTCTCCTGTTTTCCTCATATTTTCTTTTAATGCGCCGCAGTATGCTAAAAAGGAGGGCTGACTCCCTCTAATTTAGATTCTAAAAAACTCCATATTGTTACACTTGGCAAATGAAAATAAAACACCCAAGACAATAGCCTGTGCACCAGTCGTGCACCAGTCGTGCACCAGTCATGCACCAGTCGTGCACAAGTCAACGTGCGTATCATGATTCTGCCTTGTGTGTGGACTAGAACAGGTTTCAAGGGGTGGGAATAATACTCATTGTCTTGTCAGTGGCCACACCCAGTAACATTGTGCTGTACTGTACTGCAACATCACATGGCTGGACCAAAATACGGGAAAAGCCTTTGCCCCTGGAAATCTCATGGTCGCACCAAATAGACTCTACACATGTATTATCAGTCTAGCTAAAAATCGCGATATTTTATTTTGATCAGCTAATAACAATAACAAGCACAACTTCTTTAATTTTTATGTATTTTCAGTGTTATTATTTATAAAATAATCTTGGCTAAAATTACACTGTACAATAAGAAGTCAATTCCAAGAAATGTGGTATTTCACTTGCTGTGAGTACATGCACTGGTCTAACGCCTTCCCCCCCTTTTCCTTCATTTCGGATTAGTCCATCTTTGTGCAGGACCCACCACACGTCCCACTCACTGTGACCTTTTATCTAGACGAATCGCATAACGGTTAACATCTACTGACTCAGTAAGAACGCAGTGCACCGATGTTTCTTCTACTGCCGGAGCATCAACACACGGACCAAACTTAACCTTAAATTGATGATAAAAATAGCACAAGGAGGAGAAAATTTATTCATTTTCACCTGGGAAACAGTAGATTGCCTTTGCGCTCACCTGGGTGACCGGCAAACAAACTTCTACTCACCCAGCACCATTTTTACTCACATTGGTGACTGGGCAAGTGGCTAAGTATATCCCTATTCTTATAAAAACAATTGTTGTTAAAATGTTCCACCTTTGCAGGAGGGGTTATCAAAAAAGAACGAAGATAAGTTAGAAAGCTGCAACAAGGTTTTTGAGATTTCATAGTGAACATTTACGCTAAACGAAATTAGTTCATGTTATTGTTACCAATTGTTTTGCTATGAATATAACTTTCTTAAATTTTACTGAAGACATGCAAATATCAAATTTGATTTTCTTCTTTTAGAAAATGTATACTTTTTTAACGAGTTGACATCTATAATTTTGTAGTTAAATACACAGATGTGTCCTACAAAAAAGTTCAAAAACATTTGCAGATAATGATTAAGTGACTCAAAAATTGCAACATGTATAATATATCCATATTATAATATATTCATATCCATATTACAATAATATTCATATCCATATTATAATATATTCATATTATATCATCTTCATTGACAACCCGATTACTGTCACCACTGGCCTTAGCATCCAAACAACTCACCTGTCAAGTCGGCTGATAGTCTAGACAGTTTGACAGCCTCATCTAGGTGTTCCTGCCCATGCTTGTAGCGGTAATAATAAATACTCAAGTAAACCGCCTCCAAGTGATACTGAATGGCGAGGTCGCTGCAAAAGAATATATAGGCATCATGAACAGAGACCCTGATTTTCAGTGATAATAGAAAACAGAATGCATTCATGGAATTTGCTTTTTACAAGGAATTACAGGCTTTGAACTGAATTCACATATTTCAGTAAAAGATACCATAATATTCACATTTTTGATTTTGAATACCTAATATTATTTAGAATAACATCCATTAAAATTCCATGATTCTGGCCAAAAATTGATCGACAATCATTTTTCAGTAGACATGTTCACGTAGTAGCTTATTCATTTTGAAGATGGTGCCATTGTTTTTCCAGTTTTAAGAAACAATAAACATGACGCGTAACGAGTCATCAGTGAAATGGAGCTGCGGCATAATTGACACAGTAAAAGTAATGCAATTCCATCACTTTTGTAAAATGGAATTTGCTAATTTATAAAATGGAAAAAACAGAATTTTATTTTTATTGAAATGAAAATCTCTGAAAGTTATAAATAAGGTTCTCTACAAGATGGTGAGCAGAACGCATCTATAATATTGAGGCG
Source organism: Phoronis australis (assembly GCA_002633005.1). NCBI lineage: Eukaryota > Metazoa > Phoronida > Phoronidae > Phoronis > Phoronis australis. The sequence goes on along the minus strand of NMRA01000102.1, from coordinate 484,495 downwards.
AATCTTTGAATGGCGCTGGGTCCTGAAACAGGTGCAGGTGCACTATTCTCAACCTGGTGCTAACTCAGATGAGACTGACTGCTGACCTTATAAAACTGACGATTCATTATAACTGCTTAAAACCTGCTCGGCACATAAAATGGCCAACTGTGACAAGCCAACTTGTAGAACCTGGTCTCAACCAAAGGCCAACTGTGGTCAGTTCTTCCAATTCACGAAATCATGTCCAATTAGACTAAGGAATATTATTCAAACCAATTTTATTACAGTAAGTGTTCTAAACTAAAACTTAAGTTTTGTGACAGAAGGTGAGTTTATGTTTGCTTGAAGTCTTAAGTAATTTCACTGTAAATGACCTTACTTGTATTCATCAGCTTTCAGCCATTGTTGTTGGGATACTGAAATAGAAAGAAGTCAAAATCACACAAACTATAACATATACTCCTAAAACAAGACATCTCAAAAGTTTTAAATTTTTTTAATTATTTTGGCCAATTCCATCAAAAGTGTAATTAGTATAATTAGCTGCAATGTGTCCTTTAAATGTCATGTCATTACCAGTGCCTAATGGTTGTGTTTTAATATCAGACAGGATATAATACAAAGTCGCCACGCTAAAACTGAGCGCACTCATGATACTGCAAGGAATAAACAGATGGAAGTCAGAATCGATCTAAAAAAATCAGAAAGGCCCAATTGGGTTCATGTGCCTCATTAGGAGAGTGAGCGAGACAAGAAAATTGGTCATCAATTCAGCTATCTCATTTATTTCATTTTTGGGTCTTGCCAATGAGGTTTGCTGATTTGGCATTTAGCCAGGGTGCATTTGGTAAGCTGACATTATGCTAGGAATCGAGCCGTTTGGATGCAAAAGAGTAATGACAAAAAAAGATAAACCACTGAGTAAAACAAATAAACCTTTTGGCGATGAAAACAATGTGAGCAACAAACAGCACAGGACATCATGTGAGCCCTACCCCTGTCCATAAGTTCCACAATGGCAGTCTTTAGGCTGAAGACTCGGTTGTCAAGTGTTCGTTGGTGCAGCCATAAACAGTGGAGACGCCAAAGGTCAGCTGACTATAAAAATGACAAGAGCAATGAAGATCGTTGAAATGCACCCACGACAGCAACGCAAGCAGTGTGCTTCTAGGGGTGTTTATAAGTGTCAAAAATGAACACTGGGTAGTGCAGAAAACGTCAAATCCATCCCAAAGTGGATTGATGCTATCACCAACATAACAGAAACTTGCTTAACTTATCACATTTTAATAAAAACTGTCAAAGGATTCTGAAGATACAGATCCAAACGTAAAAACTAAAATTGCTACTAGGGTGGGATACAGCAGTAGTCAGAACCGTCCAAAAGACTTAGTAGCCGTATTCAGTTATAATATTAAAACTTATTCTGGCAAAATTTCACAAAGATCCTTCAAGATAGTAAGTACATACAACCGAGGAAGCAAAAAATACAAACATCGCCAGCAGGATGGATCACAGTTGTCAAATCCATCCACAAATCAACGTCTTCTTATGAGGAACAAAAAAGGTTCTCTAAAAATAAAAATAGCTACTAAGTGATGCAAAAATACATCAAATCCATACAAAAATGGAAGGCTCGTCATCTCAATAGTAACTTATTTGCCAAATTTCAGGAAAATACATCAATTAACTTGGAAAATACAGAGGCAAATGTTAACAACTAAAACTACCACTAGGGGGCACAGTGGTAGTCGAATGGGTCTGAAATGCGTCATAAAATATTGTCACCTCCATACGAAAACGTCTGCCAAATTTCACAAAGATCCTAAATAACAATTAATGAGATACATCCACAGATGGAAAAAAATGCCACTAGGGGGCGCCAAAGTAGTGGAACCCATCCAAACATCAGCATCAGATGCGGCCTTGCACCTGAAACAAATCTGTAAATTTTCACAATGATCCTCAAAGCAGTTTGGTGGATAGAGAGGTGGACACCAAAAATGGACTCAAAACTGTTAAAAATCACCACAAGGAGGGGCACAATACGTAAAATCTGTCCAAAAATGGAAAAAGCAATGCCATCACTTTAATAGAAACCTATTTGCCAAGTTTTATGAAAATCCATCAATGAACTACGAAACACAGGAAAACCTAAACAAGAGCAACGCGGAGCGTTGAAATGCGCCCACAATTGCACCGCATACGGTATCCTTCTAGGGTTGTTTATTGGTACCACATAAAGTGGCCAGTAGAGGGCATACTTTGCAAAATGGAAAGGCATGGTCATTGTCTCCTCAATAGGCTAGGGGCAAAATGTGAGTAATCTTCATAATACAAGCACATCCTATACACCAGTTGCTTAAAGCACCACAGAAACAAAANATGGACTCAAAACTGTTAAAAATCACCACAAGGAGGGGCACAATACGTAAAATCTGTCCAAAAATGGAAAAAGCAATGCCATCACTTTAATAGAAACCTATTTGCCAAGTTTTATGAAAATCCATCAATGAACTACGAAACACAGGAAAACCTAAAAAAATAAAATTGCCACTAGAGGGCACACCAATAGTCGGATCGGGCTGAAACTCGTCATCATCTGTTGTCAATTCCATAGAAACACATCTGCCTAATTCCACAATGAAAGAACTTGCAAAGGGTTAAGGAGATACAGACGCGGAAAAAAATAAACAAAATCCCCACTAGGGGGCGCCAGAGTAGTCAAACCCATCCGAAAATAAATGTCAGCTGTGGTCTCCTCATTAGGAACACATTTGCCAATTTTCATGACTTTTTAAACGGTTTGGCAGTTATAAAGGCAGACGCCAAAAAAACTGACTCAAAAATTTCAAAAATGGCCATTAAGTGGCACAGAATCGTCAAGAGCCATCCAAAAATGGAAAAGTGTCATCTCCTTAATAGAAACCTATTTACTAAATTTCATAAAAATCCACCCAAGAACTCCAAAGATACAGAGGCAACGGTAAAAAATTAAAACTGTCACTAGGTCCAAAATTCGTCGTCATCCGTCGTCAGCTTCATAGGAAAACATCTGCCAAATCTCATCAAGGTCCTGTTCGGGGTTTAGGATACAGCTGGAAACGCTGGATGCCGAGACAGAGATGATGGCAATGTGCACCCACATATAAATAAGGGCGGATAAAATCACAAGTTTTAAAATATAATTATCAGTATTGTCAACACCACAAAAAAATATTTGACAGAACCCACAAAAGCGATTCACTTCACGCTTAAACACTACAAGAGCAGCACAAACAGCTTGTGAAACAAGTTTCTTTTATAATTGTTACCGTAAGTATCACACAGTGTGAAACTGCATGGGTATCACGGGAAGAATGGTATGTCACTTACTGGGTCCTGCACTTCGAGAACCAGTTTTCTCCACCCAAAAACAGGCATCAAACTGGTTCTCAAAATCCGGAACCCTTGTAAGTGACTATTGCCGGAAGAGCTAATACCAAAGTCAGATGTGGAATTTATACATAAAAGGCAGATAAGATATTTGGACATCAGGCAGATCAGACGTTAGCAAAGAGTGTTACCAGTCCTATGATCACTATGGGTGGACAAAGTCTAACCACAAATCATGCCATTGGAATATAGGCTTCTGATTTGACGGTTGGAAGATAAGAAGGCACATCAGGTGTCTGTGATGAGTGTGCAAAAGTTACAGTGGTTCAGACGTCCAATCTGCCGTTTGCCATGTGAGGATTGTAATAGACAAAGGCTACGTTTTAACTACATAGAAAATGAACAAAACAAGTGAACAACAATGTTTGTGCATGGCTTACGCAACTCACTCGACTGGCATTAAAAAAAGTACATGAACCCTGCAGCTTTCATACTACGAATGACATTAAATGTTTTCAAGATTCATGTAACATTGTGTATGGTCCAAGAAATCGGATGATGTCAATTTAAGTACAACTTAAAGAGACTCCAAATGTCACGTCCAGTGAAAACTCACTTACTGGCACATCTTGTAACCATTCCTGACAACCAACCAGAAGGTACCTTGCCAACAGCAGACATACTGGCTGTCTTAGTAGGTTATAACAGACTTCACCGTCCACCGACAGACGATCTATGAGATCATCTTGTAACAATTTCACCTGAAATAATAACAAATCATTTCCTAAAACTGACATAACAATTACACTTCACTTTTAAAGTGATCACTCTCTATAATGTCCTGTTTATAATATGAGATATTTGCTAGGCTTCTTCAATCAGTTTTGTTAGTTCATATTCTCATTATTTCTAGATTTGCTAAGAGGCAAACAAAAAGTAATGATAACAAGAAATCACAAAAAGTTTTCTAAAATAAGTCAATCTTTTTCAAAAAGTAACTGCAACTTACTTCTAAAATCTAATAATATCGTAATTCGTTCACCACATTACTTAAAATATCAACAGTGTCTTGCAATTCATTATCAGTATTGCAAAATATATGGAATTCATCCAAGAATGCGCCACAACCAGCCTTACGTATTCTTCTGTCTTGGCAGACTGTGACAGTATCAGTGACGACCAATCAAATTTCGTGACAGGACCCAACCAGTTGTGTTGAACAAAGTATTGTATGTGCGCCACTGCCACACACAACACTAGACACTGTCTGACACTACAAAGATCCTTGTCATCACATGTAACAAATTCTTTAACGACACTAGATATTCTGGTCTGTAGCTCATCTAACTCTGACATCGATGTCACCATGGGACACAGTCTCCTGGCAACAGGATGTGTTATGACGCATTCAAGGTCACCCTTGTTAATGAGGCTTACAAGGTTGTGTAACTGCCTGGAATCTGAAATAAAATATTGAAACATAAACAAGGAGTTTCCTCACATTAAGAAGATTAAAACCAGAAATTTGTAAAGAGTTCAGATTCATTACAAATCAGTGGTGTGGCTTCACTACATTAGCACAAATATTTGTTTTTAAATATTTCAAACCTTCTCCAATTTCAAAACAGACTCACAAAACTGCTCTCACGGACAGTGTGCTTTTCTTCGTAACACAGTTCTTGTCTCACAATCCATACCACAAATCATGTCATACAAACACATATCTTTTTGCTCATAAACCAGACTTTTTCTCAGAGAATGCTGCTGATTTCTCATAATTTTTGCTTAAGACTTCCTTCCGCAGCCCCTTCAAGTGACCAAATTATTTGGCATTGATTGGTATTGGAAAGATTTAATGGAACCATCTTCAACGACGACTAGGCTGGTACTAGACTTTTAAAGTTATTAGCCAAAATGACTACTGCACCTGAAAACATTAGCTATTTTCAAAAATTCTTAGCCAAATACTTTCTCCCTGTCTCCAGGCTACGGCAGGGGTACGCCAGCCACATGGGCATGATGTTGACCTAAAAACATTGGGCAGGGCTTTCCCCCTACACCAGGGTTATGGCAGGGGTACGCCTGCCACAGCGGCATGATGTTGACCCAAAAACATTGGGCAGGCTTCCCCCCTATACCCGGGTTATGGCAGGGGTACGCCAGCCACGGGGGCAGCATGTTGACCTAAAAAAAATGGGCAGGGCTTCCCCCCTAAACCTGGGTTATGGCAGGGGTATGCCAGTCACATGACATTTAAATGACATTGAACAGAAAAAAATGGGCAGGGATTCCCCCAATACCCGGGTTACGGCAGGGGTACGTGGCCACATGGGTATTTTGATGAGCAATATATTGACTGAGGTCCAAAAACGTAAATATAACTTGTGGCTTGCAAAAATAAAGCTAAATTGTGCAGAGTAGTGAATACAAAATTCATTAAGTAACAAATTGACATTTGCTTTACCTTGCTTTCTTTCGGCCACTGCCAAAATAGTCTTGACATTGTCATTGTGGTAAAAGAGTGATTTCAGGGGTAGTGACGGACGTGAAATGGGACAGTCGCTTGCTATTTTTAGGAATCGAAATCAAAGTAAGAATGTTATTTGCGGCGCTACTTAATTCGAGCAGACACGTCAGTTGGTTTCCCGAAATTAATTTTTAATGTCAAGTTGCGAAAGCATTCGCCAGTGCTGCTCAGAATTCACCAATGGCGAGCTGGCGAGCGGCTAGCGCAAACCTAGCTTATGACGTCATCCCACCTGCCGCGCGCAGTGTTGAAAATGCTGAGTTTCCAATTTCGAGAACTGAATGAGGGACTGCTCGATAAAAAGTTTGATAACGGGAGTATTTCGTTGAGTTGGAAAGAATTAAATACATCGACGGCCTCCTAAGATGTCCCTCCATGCGCAAAAGGTTTTTATGACAATGCGACTTAGTTTTAGTCAGTGTGAGGCATAACTCATAGAAAAGCTTCCAGCGTATGAAGCTCGTAGGAGCTACACCGTCTCTAGTCACCTGAAGACGGTGGTCACTGTCTAATCCATATGAAACATGTCTATGGGAATTAAGTTGACTTTGGTGAAGAATTCTACTTCCACTTTTTTGATCGCCCTTAACTTTTTCACCGTGCGCGATAACCACCAAGTATTTCAATGTGACGAAACCAGAATAAGGCAACGACAAGCGTAAGACAGAGTGAAGCGCCTGACCTTGCGCATGACACTTGCAAAAAGTAGCATGGGAAGATAACCTATGTAATTTTAAGATTTGTCTCCCGTGGACTCTTTTTTTTTGTCAACAGGCATGATTTCGTGCAACTTCCTCAAAATGCCACCTCGTGAGGGAAGCTCAACGAAGGGTGCGTAGGTGTCCTCAGCTTCTGATCGTCCCCATATATACTACAAGGTATGACACTCCCGACCAGAAATTCCACGGGTGCTTCACTTCAGTTGTCTATATCAAACACACAACTCAATAAATTTACACAAAACAGGGGTTCAACAAACCACGGGCATCACTTACGGTGTCCCGCTCCAGCAACTTCGCAACAAATTCGCAATCAAAGCACAAAAATGTTCCCAAAAAGCCAATGCGTACTGTCTATTTTGTCCAATGCGAGTCGGTTCAAGGTCAAGTACAGTACGGAATTATCCGACGAGTTACGGCTGGACGGCAACTGGTGGTTCATCACGGAAGGTTACGAAATGGTCTGGCTAAGAGTAGAGTTATTGATGTTGTAACTTTCCGTGACAATTGGCAATTTCCGTGGGACAAAATAGACAGTACACATCGGCTTTTTGGGAAGATTATTTTGCTTTGACTGCGAATTTGTTGCGCACTCGCTAGAGCAGGACACCGTAAATGCCAAGAACAATTGCTCAGTCATGGTTTGTTGAACCCGTTTTGTGTTTGAGTTTTGTGTTTGATATGGAGGGCTGAAGTGAAGCACCCATGGAATTTCTAGTCCCGAGTGTCATACCTTGTAGCACAGGCATCCTCAGCTGATCGTCCCCAATACGGAAATTGCCGGTTTGTCACGTAAAGTCACGATGTCGATAACGCCGTCCATCTGTAATTCATCGGTAATTTCCGTAGCGCCTTTGACCTTGAACCGACAAAGTGCAAAGTGTGTTTGGGCTTTTTGGGAACATTTTTTGTGCTTTGACAGCGAATTTCTTGCGAACTCGCTGGAGCAGGACACCGTGAATGGCATTATAAGAAAGAACAATTTCTCATGGTTTGTTGAACCCGTTTTGTGTAAATTTATTGAGTTATGTGTTTGATATGGACGGCGCACCCGTGGAATTTCTAGTCCTGAGTATCATACCTTGTATTATTATATGTAGTGTATTGGGGACGCGATCAGAAGCTGAGGACGCCTGACCTGTGCCTTGTAGTATATATACATATAGTGCCGTCAGAGGTCCTAAAGTCGTGAGTGCCCTAAAGTCATGAACGATCTTATTTCCTCTTCTGCGCGGTCCTGCGACATCTGGCGTTGAAGTTTCCAGCGTTCGTCTGCTTACGAACGTCAAATGAATACCCGGACGTGTTCGTATTCACAATATGATAACAAACAGTGAGTGAGTGGCTTCTTTTTTCAAATGTATCTTAGAAACAGCATATTTCACTAATTCACTTTTTTGTGCATTTTTGGGATGTATTTTCGAAAATATTTATCGTTCAGATTTACTCAAACACACGCTCCAGGGGTAGCTTCAACAATGTATCAAAGTGTCCCAGGGTCGATCAAGTTTTGTAAGGCCAAAACAATAAAATACAGAGCGATAAATGATGCTGGGTTCTTAACAGTTTACGTGAACAACCTCATTGAAAACGTCTGTGCACATCAAGTTGGGTGCAAAACATGTAACAGTTTATTTCAATTGAAACTGAATTAATAAACAATGCAATGCATTTTTATGTCATCTAGAGTAACTGTAAGCACTGTAGTTGACTTGTGTGGTCATACTTCGTGCATTTCCGTCTAAACGAAACGTTCACGACTTTAGGGCCTCATTCAAAATGGCCATCGATATCAGCGACTGTTTTAAAACACTGCTTACGGATACAAACAAGGATTAAGATTGTCAAAACACGTATATTTGTGAAGGCTGATATATGTCCATGACATCACATGAGCAGTTGCAAACGGACATTGGGTAGTATGACAATCCACTGCTTATTATGCTTATATTCACGACTTTAGGTCACCGGTGTATGTATTGGGGACGATCAGAAGAGGACGCCTGTAAGGCTATATTTAGGGAGGACAATCAAAAAGAAGGTCACGGTGCTCCATATCTGCCTCCGTGTAAAACCCACGTCGGTAAATTTCCCGATTTCAGACTTCAAAGTTAACTGTAAGACAATTTTGTGTTATAAATCGTTACCTTAGTCTTTATTTGTAAGTTTGTAATCTTTTTGTCTCAAATTATCGCTGATAAATCATTTTTGTAAGCTTTTTTTAGCGCTCGACTTTCCGCCATGCGATCAACTTTCGAAAAAGTACCTCTTGTTCCTCCTATCCAAAAGAGCACTATACTCTCAAATACAAACATGAAATTTGGACAGGATGTAGTTTAGATGCGTGCGCATCTCCTCAAGTTGTTTTCTCAAAGTCAAGGCCAAGTTTTCATGGCGAGTTTTCGATCGTCCGGAAGGCCTAATTTTGGTCGGTCGGGAGATTGATGTTTTTCCA
>NMRA01000102.1:449510-475052 GCA_002633005.1 Phoronis australis | reverse complement strand
ATTTTGAATATTGCAATGCATGTGTTCCAAAATCTAAATAACTTGGGTCCTATATTTTTGTATTAGTGCGCGCCGAATGAAAGTAATCGTGAGTGTTGCTGTGTTGCAAAATCTCTTATCCTGGGCCGATTTGAAAAATTCAAAGTTGTACTCATATTTGTTTTCGCTCCTCTTTTCAAATATTACAGTAAAAACTACGTAAAACTCTCACCATAAAAAGTACAGTCTGCTAGCTAGATTGTAGTCAGCTGCTGATCATATCCGCATGAGCGAAGCCAATTATCCTCGCTCGTGACTCGATGACTAGAGCAGCCTGGCAGCATCCCTTTGATCGTGAGCCGAGTGCGACTCAGCCAAGGTGGATAAATACGGTCTAGTTCAATTTTCCAAAGTGCCGTTTACCTTAACCACTGGGGTTAGAACCAATTTTATTTAGTGGGAATGTTCATAGCATGTTATGTAAAAAGGCAGATATTTTACGCATAATCGTCGCCCTTCAACGGCCATTTTCTCGTTAACCGCTCATCCAATTTTTCTGATTTTTGCACCATTTCATTTCTCACACCAAGGGCTTTTCAAAAATGTATGACACATGGGTATTGTAAAAAAAATTTAAAAAACGTTGTCCTCCCTACTATATTGGCTGTATTAACTATTCATAATTGTGTTAGCCACATCGGCGCAAAGCTATTTATTTAGTATACAGCTTTGCACCAAGGCTACCTGGTCGTATGTAGAGTCAGTAACTTGAATTTACCTTCATTCTTTGAAGATTCGTTTACACAAACATTCCCTCTCAGTAATGCAAGTTCCGCATCCAAAAATTTCATTTCGTTCAATTTCACGTGTAAACTCTGTGTGCCAAAGTAATACAAATATTTACAAAATATTCACACAAACTCTTAAATTTTCATACAGTCGTAAATTATGTTGACAATAAAAGATGGCATGTGGACGAATATAACACAAATACAAGAAAATGTTTCAATGTTATAATATTTCAACTTCACTTGCACATCATCAGAGCATGTGCAGAGTCAGTTCCGCTACTAAGACCGATTTACATTTTACGGTATTCGTTCACAAAACCGCAATACTCAAACTTCTCATTAAATTCAGTGTGGTGAGAGCAATAATACACCGTGTTCGGAGACTTAAAGTTATTTTTTGCTAAGAACTTTGCAAAAGTTTTTTAATTATAGTTGTTTTGTTAGAAACTATTTCTTATCGTAGTCAAGTATGCGCATGAACAACAGTTTAAAAAAGAAGTCCTAAGTCACGACAGGTTTCCATTGAAAACATTTCGGTTTCAATCACACTGCAGCGTAATTTATATTCTGAACTCTCGCTTTTAGTCATGGCTGACGATGAGGATCCTCCTGCTAACATTCCAACGGAACTTTCTGAAACAGATATAGGAGAAGATGGCACAATACAGACACTTGCTGAGGAAGGAGAACCAGAAAAGCTGACCGATGAGGCCGAGGATCTTGCTAAAGAATTGGCAAAAATAACTGTGTCCGCTCCCACAACAGCCGAGTACGTTGTTATATACCAGGCGTGCATTCCATAGATGCAAGAATCTCTGATGTCATGTATTACAAGTGACGTAGTGTTACATTGAAAATTAATTATTTTGACCAAGATGGTAGCTTGTGCCAAGTTTTATGTAGGATGATGCCCCACGCCACAGGTGATCATTCACCTCAACGACTTCTTGAACTGCCAAGTCTTAAATTCAGACAACGTTGATACGAAACACTATGTCTGATATTTGAGAAATGTTATGGGTTATTGTTTACAATCCGTCTCTATTAACATATGTACTTCATACTACTATTTTCTGAATCCTCTAGTCACGGTGATTCCAAAAATATATTACTTGTACTGATTGGTCGCTTCTTATATTCACAATTTCCGAGTTTTTCCAAGGCGTTCATTTGTAACGCGGATTTATTGAGGCAGCCATTTTCAAAAATGTGACACCTTTCGGCAGGATTGATAACTAACGGTTAGAGTGAAGTTGGTTCGATGCAGAATGTGTTTCTGAGTTCGCGTATTTTAGCCTGCCAATGATATTGGTTATCTTATTACCTAATTACACTTCTTTGAAACAGTTTTTGTCTCTGAGACAACACACTTTCGCCATAAGACGAACCGAAATCATGTCCACGAGATGTCAAATGTTTTCGAGGACGACATTTGTCTGTGAGAACACGCACTCTCGTGTTTTTTCTGAAGAAGCTTACCAATCCTTTATGAATGATTATTACTGTTTTTTACTCAGAGTTTCCCTAATGTACCATGGGGTATCTTCAATATAGTAGCCAATTTTGGGGTTTTCTGTCACATGCGTGATCATTGTAGTTATCATTCCTGCCGAGAGATGTTGCAGTTTTATAATGGCTGTCACTCGAGATCGGCTGCTGCAAATGAACACCTCATAAAAACAGTGAATGCATGAATAAGAAGAGCATAATCGGCACGAGTAATACATTTTTGGAATCACTATGATCATCAGGATTCAGAAAATATTAATATCAAGTATGTAAGTTAATGGAGTCGGATTGTAAACATAACCATATGACGAATGACAAAATATTCCAGTCTTCAAAATTGAGAAAATACTATTTTGGCTTGAAACATTGCCAGTGTGTGATCATAAATAGATAATCTAAAGTTCCTTTTGTTGTGAAACTTTTAATGTTGTTTTCAGGATGCCTGTTCCAAAGTTCAACCCAGATGACTATCCTGAAACATACCAGGAAAATTCAGCGAAAGAGAAATTAGTGCTACAGTATGCTGAAAACTTTCGTCGTCAGTACGTCCATCTGTATAGAGACAGGAAGCCATTATTCTTGAATCCACTCAATGAATTTGGTGTTGATGTAAGATACTGTTATGGATTATTTGTCTTTTTCTATTGCATAAGGAGACATCTTCTTTGTGTAATAGAGCAGATTATCACTTTCTTTTAATTTTACAAGTTAGCAAGTTAAAAACTTTCTGTAAATTTAAACCCAATTAGCAGGTAATGCTTACATGTGCCATTTTCAGGTTGGCGAACCCCAGAAAACTCTGAAAATTTTTTCTTGACTCACTGATGATTCTGATGCTTTTGTTGGGAAATAGAATGTTATCATTGTTTGGAATATTATGAGGTAAATTTTGTAAGAGTAAAAAGCCTATTTCAATTTTCATTTTTGTCACAGTTAAACAGAAATTTTAACAATAGACCTGCTTGATATCTGAATTTAAAAACCTTTCTTTACAGAAATTTGTGTGCACCTCCATCCGACCAACTGAGCTACCGTTCATTGGACTCTATGATTGGGACGGCGCTGCAGAGTTTGTGGCTGATTATCTCAACTTTCAGCCACTTGATCCACCCTGTGATTTGGTAATGATTATGATCGTCTTGCAATGGTGTGGTTACCGTGTACTTGATTATGATGGTCTTGCAATGGTGTGGTTACCGTGTACTTGATTATGATCATCTTGCAATGGTGTGGTTACCGTGTACTTGATTATGATCATCTTGCAATGGTGTGGTTACCGTGTACTTGACTATGATCAAACAGAACAGTAACACGCATGTAATTGGCTTAAATGAATGTGTTTTTTGAAAATACCAATAAAGCTTTGGATTTCACCACCGTTTTTTGTTCAAACATTGTTAATTAGCAGGGCGTTTAAGAGCAAGATTCATTTGATTTCAATCACTTCCTTTTCATACTGTCTGATCTCGCTTTGAGCCTTAAAACTAATTCTATTTGTGCTTGCATCGACATTTTCATTTTGAGGCTTATTCTCACATTTACAGCCTAAAGCAATGCTATCTAGCCCCACAGTTTTGAAGCAACAGAAGGGCAACTGCTTCGAGTATAGCACCTTATTGTGCTCACTGCTAATTGGCGCTGGCTATGACGCATATGTCGTCAGCGGCTACGCAACCAAGGAGACGTGCCTAATGGATGAAACACGTGAGGTCTGCCCTCTGCTGAGGAAGAAAGAAGTTACTCGCCAGGAGGCCCAGAAGAGGGAAATCAAGAAATACACAGTGAAGCCTCCCAAGGATCTGCGCAGTAAATTCATTCTTAAAATGGAGCGAAGAAAAGCTGCTGCTGAAGCTGCTGAGGATGAGAAACAGAGGTTGGAACATGAGGCTAAGATAGCGGTGAGTATAGTGACAATAGTGGTAATAGTGATAATGCTAATTGTTATTGTCATAAATATAATGATAATAGTATGGATAATGATGGCGATGGTGGTGACCATTTGATTGTAAGGGGAAATGATAAAATTTAACACGAGGCCAAAAGCAGCTATAAAAAATGTTGATTTTAATAAAAGAAGTAGGAAAGGATGTGTGCGTGTTGGAGCTACACGAGGCCAAAACGGGAGGGAATGTAGTGGTAGTGATGATAGTGATGTTGGTGTGGATGAAGTTTTGTAGATTGTAACAGAATGTGTCTTACCTACATGAACTAGTACCTAGAATGCACTGGGTCTATAATAACGACATTTTACGGTTGCAGGAGATGGAGAAGCCACCAACCGACCCCCTCTTTGGGCTGCGTATTCATGCCTGGGTCATGGTCCTGGCCGGGAAGAGAGAAGTGCCAGACACGTTTTTCATCGAGCCCTTCACTGGCCTGTCACACTCCTGTCACAGTGACAACTACTTGGGTATTGAGTCTCTTTGGAATCATCAGAATTACTGGGTTAATATGCAGGATTGCTCTAAGGGAGTTAAGGTAAAGCATATCTGCTTGATTTGTATAATGTCATTTTTACGTTTTGGATCCGGCAAAATCAGATTAAAATCTCAAATTTAAAAATGATAATAGTTACTTCAGATTTTTCAAAACACATCAAATTGCTGTAAGCTCTTTGTGTTGTGGACCTGGTTAATCTTAATCCTTATGTACTCCTGAGGAGCATACATTGGGTACAACCGTTGTTGGCGCACACCCATTAATCCCAACACATACTTTTGTAAAAGTTTTAAGAAATAAAATGCCCCCGGGGTTTCTTGAATAGTAAAAATATCTTATACTCAAGAAATTTTTGACAATGTGTTGTGACTGTGTATTTCTATTCCTATTTGTGGGTCCAAATCATAAATCAAAGTTTGTTATTCGTTTTATGTATGAAATATGAAACCTTTGGTTTAATCTGAATTTTGCCATCTTTTTCACCTATTTCCAGTCCAGGAACTTTAAAGTTTATGATGCACGTTTTATAGTCATCAATTATAATCATGATTAGATGTTGATAATCTTACATGATATTTGAGAAAATGTTAAAGTAATATCAGGAATAATTTTAAGAGCGCGTCCTGTGGCTTTATTAGGCACAAAAGTAAATTCATTGGCACACTACAGCCAACAGACTCATTTAAAGGGGAAGCAAAAAAGGACAAAAAACATGGCCCATAAACGTGAGGTGGTGTGTGTCAATTCACTTATACCAACATTTCCTAAAATGATCTCTGAATATGTATAAATGAATAATAATTTCACAATTATGTTATGTTATATTTTCAGTTACTGAAATATGACTTGGGTGACTGTGGTCAGTGGGAGTTTATGTTTCCTAGCAATGACAAGCCTCTTCTTCAGATGCCTGATATTGAGGACGACCTTGATGACCTGGATGAGGAAGTAAGACACTTTCTATTCATTGTGCTCATTGTGCCTCAACAAGGTTGAGCTACTCTAATTGCAACTTACTTGTCAGTAAAAAATCAAATCTTGATTGGAAAGCTTAATGGATAAGTTAATGTATGAGATGAAGACCAGATGATGTTAGTGTTATCTTTTATAAATCATCTTATTGCAAAAACTTGCCTCGTGTTGAATATGGAGACTTAACAGTGAGATTTTTTTGCTGAGTGCGATTAAACAAAATGACCTTATTTTTTAGGAGCAAGAGGAAGTAGAGAGGCACCTGGATATGCCCCCACCATGGATTGACCACATCCGAGTTTCACCTAAAGGTACTCCCTGTTATTAGAATAACAGAGGTGCCTCATCATTAAATCTCTGAAGCGTATTACAAATGACAATTACTGCTAAGACACGCGTATGTTCTCCAGTAATTCCCCTTTAAAGTGCAATGTGTGTGAGGATGAATGTAGTTACTGTTGTTGCTGTATTTGCCTCAGGCTGCCTCATTGTTATGTCATTTGACTTGTAAAAAGACACGTATTAAGTTTATGAGTGCCTTTCTTTGCACACAGGTTTGATAAGTTGTAACAGACCCTAAGTATCTGATTCTGAAATAGAACCCAAAAATTTTGGAATGTTATATAGTCCTGTGACCCCAACATTTGGAAGTGTAGAGTGAACATTGTAGTGTTTTAACACATTTTTCTGTCAGTGTTGACGAGTCTGTCAGTATTGTGTTAACACAGGAGTCTCTCAGTATTGTATTTAACACAGGAGTCTGTCAGTATTGTATTTAACACAGGAGTCTGTCAGTATTGTATTTAACACAGGAGTCTGTCAGTATTGTATTAACACAGGAGTCTGTCAGTATTGTATTAACACATGAGTCTGTCAGTATTGTGTTAACACAGGAGTCTCTCAGTATTGTATTTAACACAGGAGTCTGTCAGTATTGTATTTAACACAGGAGTCTGTCAGTATTATATTTAACACAGGAGTCTCTCAGTATTGTATTTAACACAGGAGTCTGTCAGTATTGTGTTAACACAGGAGTCTGTCAGTGTTGTGTTAACACATGAATCTGCCTCTGTGTGATGTGTCGTACTACAAACTGTATATTTTTATTTTAGAATATGAATTGAGATGTCCTCTTGGCAAGAAGACCATGTATTACAAGAAAGCCAAACTTGAGAAGTTTGCCCACTACTTGACTCAGGATGGCCTCGTGTCACGACTGTCCCAGTTCAATGACTATGAATGTAAGTTATCATTGCCTGTTTCATGCAAAACTCAGACTCTAATCAGCTGTTACCTTTATTCAGTTTACAACTATTGTGCATTGGATATATGTGTTCACCAAAGTTTTGAATTTGGAAGGTGCTTTCTTTTTAGTGTGATTTACAGTTGAAATGCCATAAAGTCATGCATCTCATTACAAGTACATGCCTCTCAACTTGGTGTGTGGTATTCAGTAAATTATGTTATCTAATATTAAACAATATTGAATGATAATGACTGCACCCATAAATCATTCCAGGCTTTGAAAAAATACTACATTCTCACTGTGCCACTGGCTAGATAATTTGCAGGAATTTGTAGATAGATCGCTAAATAAAAAAAGTGCCAATTCATTTTCTTCTTTTATAGTGTATGACTTGGTTATGGTGAAGGAGTACTTCCGACATAGAGTTGACAAGTTACACACCAGAGTACATAATCATCAAACAGGCTGGAAGTCAGAGTTGTTCCACCCAGGACGCTACAGATGTCTCAAAGGTAGGAATGAAGAAGAAGAATCAAAGATATTATGCGAACGATATAAATTATGCAGATATGAGGTGGTTAAACAAACACCGGTGCTGCTACAAGTTGACCACCTAAAAACAACAGAACAAGAAAAAAACAATCTATTCTAAAAAAGTAATGTGATTTCAAACAGCTTCACCTGACTTTTTTCATGTTCAGATTCCCTATTGCCTTGGATTCATTTAAATGTTAAAATTAATTCTGTGCTTAAAAAGTAATTTTTATGAAAAGTTTATTTCACTTCGTTACAACTTGTTGTTAGTTATTTGTGAATTTGTCTTTTTTAGTTGCATTTATTATTATTTGTCAAATTTTCTTTTTTCATTTTTATGCACCTGCATATTTATATGTGCACGCATTATGCCGTCATCCATGTCCGTCCGTCCGTCCGTATGGTGTGCGGCGTCTGCTGCTCTATCTCCAGAACCCCTCACATTTGTTCATGAAATTTTGCACATGACTTTGTGTTCCTTTTGTGGACAGGACGGCATGTGCGAACTTTTGGACAGATCCGACTGGTGGTGTGTTTTTTACCTCAACAAATTTTCATAAATTTGGCATACAGGCATCTACTAGGGAGATGATGCTATCCTGCCGTTTTTGGATGGGTTCGAGGTATTTTGCATCACCTAGTGGCCAGTTTTTACTGTCCCCTCTCAACCAAACTGCTCTAAGGATGATTGTGAAAATTTGCATGCATGTTTTACTTTGAAGAAGACAATTGACGAGGATTTTCTAATGACTTTGACTACTGTGGCACCTTGTAGTAGCAGTTTTGTTTTCTTTTGCGCCCATGGCTGTATCTCCTAAACCCCCTGCAGGATCTTTACTAAATTTAGCAAATGTTTTTATATCAGGTTGACAACAAACGATGATGACTTTCGGACAGATCTGACAACCAGTATGCCCCCTAGTGGCAATTTTAGTTTTTTACATTTATTCTGTATCTTGAAGGACCTCAACAGATTTTCATAAAATTTGGACTATAGGTATCTATTGGTGAGATGACACTATCCTTCCATTTTCGGATGGATTTGAGGTACTTTGTGTTTTGTTTTGTTTTGTTTTTCACCCATAGCTGTATATCTTAAACCCACTGCAGAATATTTAGCATTATATGAAGTTAACAACTTACAGATGACTACGACTTTCAGACGGATTCTACAAACGCTGTGCCCCTTATTGGCAATTTCATTTTTTCCGTTTTCCTTTGTTTCTCTTAAGTTCCTTGACAGATACTTATGAAATTTATTAAATAGCTTTGTATTAAAAAAATTGATGACATGTTCCCGATTTTAGATGGATGTTATGTGTTCTGCACCATCTAGTGGCAATTTTTTATGATACAAATAAGCACACCTAAAAGCATACCATTTGTGATGCATTTGTGGATGCATTTCAATGCTCCACGTTGCTCTTGTTCATTCCACTTTGTACTGCATTGCTCAATTAAAGTCTTGTAAGCAAGTAATAGGCATTGTAGCTACTAGAACTTTGAATTTTAAAACTACGTGTCTCATTAATGTCAAAAATGGCTTTGTAGAACATGTGTACAGAGCAAGTGCTCCTGGACCTGAGAATGATCGTACAATGGTTTTCTATGATGAGGCTCGAGTTGATGGTCTTGTGAAGAGAGAAGAGACACCTGTAGAGATGACGGAACACTTCAAAAATAGAGAAGACTTTCTCTACTACAGAAATGTCATTTATGGCAAAAGGCCCAAGCGCTTTGGTCCGGCTGAGGGTGGAACTTCTCAGCGACCAATTTTAGTATGTTTTTTTGTAATCTCCTTAAAGCTCTTTAATTAGTTTCAGCATGTTTAAGACGTTTTGCGCATTTTGTGCTTTAAAAACTAGGTGTGTGCAATTTGTACTTCATTTTCAAAAGTTAATTAGTTCTCAATAACTCTTACAAAAACTGAAAGTGTCCTCAATAGTTTAGAGATCTTTTGATTTAAAGATGAGATAGTCTGTTAAATCTTCTTAGTCTCACAGAATGTCAAACTACATGTTGGGACAATGCAGGGCAAATAATTTTATTATTTGAACTACTTATGGTTTAATTGTCCAATAATTTGATTAGCCTATGGTAAAAACAACTTTAAAAGTATTTCCATTCATTACAGAAAAATTGGAAGTTGTTTTAAGGTTATTTACGACCGTTAAGTAGCCAAACTTTGGAACATCATAACACACAAATGGCCAAACTTTGGAACAAAATTTGTTCATGTTATTCATACTGTTATTTTGCTGAGGACGTCCCTTTTTGATAAATTTTACTGAAAAGACATGGTCACATGATCCATATAATATCACATTGGTATAAAGTCAAAAATGAAATTCTGTTTGCTTTTTACTTTCAGAAAATATATGCTTTTACTGTCAGTTAAAATCTAGAATTTTATAGATATTTGGCTAAATATATCAACAAGTTGATAAGGTCCAACATAACCTTTGAACATTTGACTATAGGTCCTGTAGACTACACAATATTGTTATTGTTGTACCTTTGTATGGACGTTCAAGCTCTAGATCTAAAAATCAGTGTGTAAATTTTCTTCAGAAAATAACTGAAAGATTCCATCGCAACAAGAACAAACTAGCCAATGAGGACGTTTCAGAGAGAATTTTCTGGATCTCTGATGAGAAGATCATTCTGACGTATCACACGGAAGATAGCAGGATATCAGCATCTACTCGAGAGTATATCAAGCCACACAACGCTGATGAGAAGGGGGCTGTACTGCAGATGACGGCAGATATGCACACAACATTCCAGGTATGAGTTGGCGTCATACAAAAATATGGACTGATGCCAGGGGTGATATCGGGCCATCTTTATCAAGGGAGAGCATCATTGCTCTGCCGAGGTCCATGTGACTTGATGTGCTTGAACTATCTGTATTATTTTGTTTTGTTATATGACCACTGATACTTTTTTTCTCTGAATACTTCATCTCTTTTAAGAAATATGTGTTTCTTCCTGCTTTGATATACTGTTGTAGTTTTGTTTATGCGGACAGGGGTTTGTGTTTTCTACAACTCATAATTGGTAAGATCATGAAGAGCAATATATGACTTTGTACGGGAGGAATGAAAAATGATATTCTACTGCTAACCGGTCAACGTCACCTCATCATGGAAGTTATACTGTGTTTGAGTCAGTGAGAGGGCAGAAGTGTCAGTGGTCATGTAATAATATAAGATAGGTCATGCTGTTCTTTCAGATTCATATAATTATTTGCCTCACCTGCGAGTGGCATTTAGTTGGTCATTCGCCTTAAGTATAATATACTTGAATGAACTAAACTGAATATCTATTCTATCTGCAAACTAAGGCAATTAGTGAACTTCGTGTAAAATAATCATGCAAAATGTGGAACACTAACTTGCCATTATAATTGTAAAAACAGCTAAAGTGTGTTCTAGAAATTTTATTAATAAACAGGTAATGATTTTTTTAAGGTTTGGCAGTCAGGATCTTCCTAGTCTGATTGACACATATGATAAATGGTATTGTGTGGACAGATAGCCCATCACAATTTCAGATAATAAATTGTATATATGATGTTTAGTTTAATGATAGATCACAGGCATTAATGTAAAATTAGTTATGCCACATATGTTTTGATGCTGCCATGCAGTATTGCAATAACCATATTACATGTCTGTACAGTAACCCAGTCACATGACATGGTTATTGCATAGGAAATAAAATAGAGTTGACAAAGAAATGTGGGATAAGTCTTTAGTATGTGGCCTCCTGAAAATACTTACTCTGTGCATCAATCTGTGCTAATAACATCAGCCATGAATACATAAGTCACACATCAGCCATGAATCCATAAGTCACACATGTAGTTAAACATGATGTTTGTTGTTCTTCTTTACAGATTGACCCTAATTTACCCTCGAAAAAGAATGTAGAATTGTATGAGATATTGATTGAGCTGATCAATGCTGAGGATCAAACTAAACAGCGAGTCCGTGAGTCAGAGGAGGAGGTAAAGTACCTATAGTTCATGCACTGAAATTGTGTTAAAGATCACCCTTAGTAATGTGTAGCAAACGAAGTGTGGGTCTACGCTGGCCTTGCATACAAAGTGTGGGTCTACACTGGCCTTGCATACAAAGTGTGGGTCTACGCTGGCCTTGCATGCAACTCTGGCCTGCTTTTGATATACATCCATCTTTGCATGTTTTTATTTTCAAATAATGATAATATGTAAACCTCAGTAAACTGTTTCAATGGTTTTCTTCTAAAACGAATACTGAATGTTAGGTATATGCAAATGAGGTGTTAACATGAGGCACAAACACATTTTTGTTATAAGTTATGAAAGTGGCTCAGATGTTTTCTTTACCTTGACGACAGAACTTGGTAAATTTAAGGCAGTGGCTGTTTCCTTTTTATACTAGGTGCGTGAAATGTTGACAGACAGAGCCAATGAAGAGGCTGTGTCAGACCTTGAGATCTCTGTGTACGATACTGAGAGGAATGAGAAAGCCAAAAAGCACAGGAAGGAACTGGTAAGGTCTTACAGTGTGAGCTTATGTTTCTCATCATACTTGTACCAGAGAATTTAGATTAAACTGCAGGAATTTTGATAGGATCAAGTATCTCAAAGCTGTGATGGAATGAGAAACTCAAATTCATTAGATGGCGCTAGTGAAACAAAGGTCCCATCTGTAGAAGTGCACGTCTCCAGTTAATCAACATGAGGAAATTGTCACCCCACACAACTCTATACTGATGTACAGCCTCACCCCACACAACTCTATACTGATGTACAGCCTCACCCCACACAACTCTATACTGATGTACAGCCTCACCCCACAGAACTGTGATGAAATAATATGAGTATGAGTTATGAAAATATAACAAAACATGTGGATGGCGGGTGAAAAATGGCTTCTCCCTCCTCCTGTACAGTTTGTGCTAGAACAGTTATTACTTATTATTACTTATTATGGCAAAACTAGTAAAATAAAAGGAGGAGCATGGCATCGTAACTTTTCTTACCTCACATTTGTCCCACCGTGTTTTCTTGGAGAGGAAATTGAAAGTTAAAATGGAGCTTTGGAGGGGCAGTTAGAGGTGCGAGTGTATCATTATTTTAGATTGCAGTCAACAAGCTGTCAATTGGACAATTGTGAATATTTTCGTCATTAAACTGATACAGTATTCTTAACTCCCATTTGATCATGCCCAGGAGCGCCAATTGCAAGAAGAGAAGATGCGTCGACAAGAGATGGAGCTGGACTACCTAGCGCCATTCTTGGCACAGATGGGCGACCCTGAGAAGATCAACCGACAACAGGCATACAAACTGAAAGAAGAGTGTCTACATGACCTCAAACAGAGGTTGATTGACAAGGCCAACCTGATACAGGCACGCTTTGAGAAGGTAGGCTCATTGTGAAACGACTGATTGTTTATAATGTGTGATTGTTATGAAAATAGGCTTAAGAAGTGCTTTTGAATGTTAAGATTTTTGAAATATTTCAATTACAATTGAGTGTAAAAAATGAAACATATGATCTGTATTCTTGAAGTTATGTGACACTTCAGAAGAATTACTAACTGTACAAATTTTGGTAATTTTGAAACATGGTATCTCAGAAATAGATGGTCAATTTCCATTGATATTGTACATTATGTCTCAGAAATAGATGGTCATATTCCAATGATATTACTCATTATATCTCAGAAATAGGTGGTCATATTCCAGTGATATTGTGCATTATGCACTAAGTACTACAAGTGTTGCACTTTTGCGTGAAGCATTATCAAAAAACAGGTGTTTGTAGATTTTCATGACACTTCAAAGGTTGCATAAAACAAGAATAATAATTTTGGAAACTTTTAAAATAGCATTTTTGAGATTTTATCTAGAATATGTATATCATTTTATTAATTTCTTTATTTTCTTTTGAATGTTATCATTTTTCCATCGAACAACACAATTATGTGAGAGTTGTTGAAGGAGATAGACCTTTAAAGTTAATAGCTTTAACCAGAGATTTTAAACAAAATCTGTTGAAGACATTTGTATTTACCATTTATTACACCTAAAATATTCTGACTGCTGTTCAGGGATTTTGCTCAGTGATAGGGCGTACAGCTGCTACTGCTGTGGATTCGATTCCATGCTTCTGCAGATTTCTGTAAATTACTTTTCTCATTGAGAACGTCCCTTTCAGAAGATATTTGTGTAAATGGTCACACTTGGTGACAAGGTCTCATATAACCTTAAGTTGGAAAGAGTGTTCAGTAAACTTAAGTGTATTCTGATCACTGTTTTGTGGCTTTGGTTCCATTTAGTAATTTAACTGCTTGAGAATATCTTGGGAGGACCATAAGTCTCTGTTTTATGGGAGCATGGCAACACATGCCTTTAATAAAAACGTAAAAATGTAACATTTAAACAACAAATATTTTGAAGTTTATAGCAATGTTGTGCATAAATTAAAGTGGCTGTATTTATTTATTTATTTAAAAGACTGGGTGACCACTCAGTGAATATAGCTGATTTTCAAGTGGGCCTAGTCAGAAATAATTACATGAAGTAAAATACATAGAGCTGTGTACAATTAGCTTGGATAGATCAATAAATAGAAACAAATAGTATAAAAATTAGTTAATATATTCAATTAGATGAATTAATAAGATAAAATAAGAATAATGATGAGCTGAGGCATATTGTTCTGGATCTGTGCACAGTCGCAGTGTTTCTGTTTGAAAACGTGGATATTGGGCGCGTTTGTGACAGCAGTCCCAAGCCCATTGTAAGCGACAGCACCTCTGTAGACAAGTTCTTTTGCCGCAGTTGTTTTTAGGTTTATCTGGCACCAGATGTTGTCAAAGAATTATAACTTTTTATTTAGATCACTTAAAACTGCTCCAAACTTATTCCTTGCTCAGTTGAAAAATGATTTTTAATCTTGCAAAGAACTGACAATTCCTTTTTGCTTGAGTTTGTGCTGAGCAAATTGACACATAATTGTCAACATGTTGAACCTGGTCTCAAGTGATAACGAACTGTCAGTTTTTTCCAAGCCATCAAATTAACACCAGGCTATTTTAACCAAAGAATAATTTGAAACAAGTTTCATATTATGGTGATCTAAGTTAATTTTGTGGTGCAAGGTTGGCTTATAGACACTTTAGACATGTATGTTCCACCTCCATGCACAAGAGCCCAGCTATCATTTTTGTTATATTACAGGAGACTCAAGAGCTTCAGAAGAAGCAACAATGGTATCAACAGAACCAGATGTCCATGCAAAAGGATGATGAAGAAGAATATCTGAACTATTGTGCAGAAGCCATGTTCAAGATACATATACTGGAACTGAGGCTCAATAGGTAGGAACATGAATAATTATTGTATTATTGAACTGTGCCAAGACAGAGAGATATCTGAAGTACTTTGGACGGACCTTGTAAGCAGGGACAAATACAGGAAGGCAACAGTGGCAATTACCAAGGGCGGCAAAGTGCAACAATACTGAGCATGCCTGTGTCCCCTCATTATTTTTGCCATTCTGCTGACCTCGAAAGGTTGACATTACAAAGCATCGTTTTCTATTCCCTGTTTATTAAACATGAAGGTAGTGATGGTCATTTATGAAATGTGATCAACAGGCTCATGCCAGGTCTGGCAACATCAGATAGTTCCCTGTAATGAGCAGAGCAGAGCCAGCTCTATAAAAGACAGGTTGGGTATAGATTGCCGCAGCTTCACTGCTGACTATTTATTGTTCTATGCACACACTCCTAAAAGTAGCGGTTCTGTCAATTATATTAAAGAGTACATCAACACACATGGACCTCTGGATTTACATGGTATGTTTTAATTTACATGTTATGAAATGAAGTTAATCTATTAATTTTACATTTGGATAATGCCTTTCTTCGTTTTGTTTGTTATAGGCATAAAGAAATGGCTCCCCACAAGTACGTAGAGTTGGACTCCAAATTGAAATCTGATGTTCGTCTTGCCGAACATTTTATGTGAAGGACTTACGGTGCGAGATGCTTTAAATGCAGTATATTTATTTTTATTGAAATTTATAATTAAACGTGGTCTCAAGCCATGTATCTGTTTTATAATTAGTAGAAAATTTTAGGATTATAGCCAAAATTCATAGTACTGTCAAAATTTTGAATCTTGTCGATCTGCACTGAGGTTTTTTTTCCACAAATTGAAACTGAATGTTTAGGTCGTGTTAGGTCAAAGTTCAGCGTATAGCACATTTGTATTTGGTCACACAGTAATAGAACCGAAAGTGAGGAATTTACAATGTATTTCCTAATTATATTTCATTTAAGTCAAAAATACTGTTATAAAACTTGGTGTGTTTGATCCTGTATGTACGAAAGTTGTCATAAAATAAAACATTCCATTTGTACATCACTTACTTCTTAAGAGTTTAAAGGTGTGAATTGTGAGTACCTGTAGCTGCTCAATAAACACAGCATTTCTATTTAAAAATGTCATATTCACTGGTTGTTTGGATTAGTGCAAGTTGCCAATTGCAATACTGTTAGTTTGAACTCGAGGCAGGGATAAAAATATTTTTCTATTCAGTACATGTTGTATTCAAAATAATTTAGTCTTAACACTGAGTGTCACATGTCAAATTCCACGTTTTTAAATCATAAACATATCCGTCAAACACCACCTAAAATTTTGATTTTAACAAACTTGATGGAAATTAAGGTGAAAAAAAGTGATTTAACAAGACCAACGCAGAGCGTTGAAATACGCCCTGAATGCATTGCAAATGGTGTGCTTTTAGGTTGGCCACTAGATGGCGTAAAAAAGTACAATCCATCCAAAACAGAAACATGCCATATTTCGTAGAAATCTGTCAAGGAACTTCAGAGAAACAAAGGAAACAAAATGAAATGAAATTGCCACTAGTGGGCACAGCCTCCGTTGGATGCGTCTGAAAGTCGTCGTCTGTTGTTATCTTCATATAAATACACTTACTAAATTTAATATAAAGATCCTGCAGTGGGTTCAGGAGATACAGCTATGGGCGCAAAACTACCACTAGGAAGCGCCACAGTAGTCAGGCACCATCATCAAAGGTCAACTTCACACTGAGAACATATATGCCAATTTTCAAATGATTTGGTTGATACAGGGATGGACACCAAAACAAGATTTGAAAACAGCAAAAAAGGCCACTAGGTGGTGCAAAATACTTCGATTCCATCCAAAAACAGGAAGATAGCGTCTTCACACCAATAGATGCCTATATTTAAAATTTTATGAAAATCTGTTGAGTTAAACGTAAAAAACTAAAATTGCCACTAAGGGGCACACTGGTAGTCGGATCTGTCTAAAAGTCGTCGTCCGTTGTTAAAACATCAAATTTCATGAACGTATGTCAAAGGGTTTTGGAGATAGAGCAGCCGACGCCGGACGGACGCCGCCCGGACGGACGCCGCCCGGACGGACGGACAGAGATGACGGCATAATGCATCTACATATAAATATGTGGCACATAAAAATAGTTCACACGATATGTATGACCAATATCTACTTGCATATCACGTTTCTCGATGTAATAACCCACAGTTATCATCGCGTACGTTATATATGTAGTAGGGGTGACTCTTCCTGCAGAAGCAAATCGGTCAACTTCATTTGGTCCATGGTATTATCATGTATATTTGGAACTGCATTCAAGAACCAAAACACAGGGTTTCACCCCACAACCCAAACAGTGACGTTCAAGCATGTGGCTTCAAGGAAGTTTTAGTTCAAAATCGTCACCCACAAACTTTCCCAATTTCATATGATACACCACTGGTTTTGGAAATTTCATGTTTATTACAAAATACCTACAACTTCAAAGCTTTCAGATCAATCTATTCCAGGTACCACCTAATCAGCAATAATCACTAGTAGGGTCCCAGAATTTGATAACCAGTTTCAGGCGCATTATTTAGTGGAGAATACTGGTTGTGGGACCCTTGTAAGTGACTACTACCAAATTTACCATGTAATCCTCCGCATATCAAATTGCAAACTTAATCCAAATACAAAAAGCCATGATTAAATAACTACATGGAGTCCCCCTGGTGAACAAAGCATAGAGATTACCTAAAGTCCTCTGACGACTACTCAAAGTGGACAAAGCATGGAGATTACCAGAGTCCTCTGTCAGACTCGGCTCAAGGTCATAACTAATTTCATATCTTATGAAGAGATTATTTAAGTCAAAGTAATCAATAATTTTGTATACTTTCTGAACCAGATTCCTTGAGGTAGGTCAATTGAACAATCTGTGTTCATTTTGTAACTATGTGTAACTGGTTTGGCATTCTAAGCTTAATAGGCACTGACACTTAGTGTGCTGATTAGACTTCAGATTCTAGTAATCTGCAATTCATAGCAGTTGTGTAAACAAGAGTTGATCACTGTGGCTCTGCTGGCCACCCCAAGTTTAACCACACTGTTTAACAGTTTGTTGAGTTCAGAAGATGTACAAAATGATTGCAAGAGAAGTTTCCATCCGTAGCATTTAAAACAGGGCATGACATGATTGGAAAATATACAAAGATCATTTTTGAAAGTTTGAATCTGAATACTACTTTATAGTTTTGTAAAATAATACTGCAAAATAGTTCACACCATTAACAGAATTTCAGTATTAGAATTCAAAAGTATAAAGCATTGTATAAAAAATCATTTAACCAAGAAAAATACAATTTTACAGACAAATGTAGAAAAATATAATACTCTGACTTGCACTGACCAAAACTATCATTATTTGGCAAGATACCGGAGTGTTTGCTCATATGAATTTTACCTTAGAACAGACAAGTATCTTACATAATGCAAATCACGATGAAACAGAAAATGCTCAGCATAGAACATTTACACAAAACTGAGCCTGATCAGTTTGTGACTATACTTTATCCCCTGTTGATCCAGCCAACAACCCACTACCCTCTCACTGATTGTAAACCATTGCACCCACTGGTCCCTCTTTGAGATACATCTAGTCACCCCTTCAAGTACTAACCAACTACACAACCACATACAAACACTGTAACATATTTTACTCTGGCAATCGAGCGATTGAAATAATTTGGTATCAACTGTCTGGATGAGTCGATTTACAAGAACAAATACTGACTCAGCTTAACTAGAATAGATTTGATTGGTTCATGAGCTGGCATGAGTTTGATTGGTTCATCACCTAAACATCACCACTAGGCACCAGTTTGATTGGTTCATCACCTAAACATCATCACTAGGCACCAGTTTGATTGGTTCATCACCTAAACATCATCACTAGGCACCAGTTTGATTGGTTCATCACCTAAACATCATCACTAGGCACCAGTTTGATTGGTTCATCACCTAAACATCATCACTAGGCACCAATGACAAGTCTTTTCTGACAGTGCCAAGAGAGTGAGAACAATAAAACCCAGTCTATGATTTGATTTGTAAGCAATTTTGACAAGTGCTGGCACATCTAACACACTTTTCACCAACTATGAAAACTAGTTGTTTTGCACAGAACGGAGCTACTATTACCTTGAGGTTCATCATGTTGCAGCAGTTACACACATACGCACCAGAATTTTGTTTTCCACAAATTACAAATCAGAAACTCATCAACCTTATGCCTATGCATCATTTATGGTAAAATAAGTTTTCGTTCTTAGGGAACTTTGTTGAACACATATCACTCGCAGCACTAACATGCTACGAAACTATTGATCTGAGTCAAAGGCAATTAACATAAAAAGAATGTTTTTTAAACAACAATAAAGAGATTTTTGATATGAGTAAAAATTCTTTAAATTGGCACAGAAACAATTGGGATCTACCGTTTTTGATCTTAACTACATTTTTGGTGGAAATGCTCAAAAATTTACCAAGAGAATAGTTTTCAAGATGATGTTATACAAGTCTTTTAAGACTTAATAAGGAGATTCCACAAAATGGGCCAAGGCCACTTTATATTTCAAGAATTCCAGTGATACGAACCCAAGTTTAAGGAATACTATGAGATGACTAATGATTGACAAGTGAAGTGCCCCTATAGACATGTGTCACTCAGTACTGCACAGGTAGCTTAACGTCCATGTCATGACACACTTTTTCAATACATCTCAACAGGTGCTGCATGTCTGTCTGTGTCAGCTGTCCAATGTTGCCAATTCTGAAGCAGTCTGCGTTGAGGACCTTTCCTGGGTAGATGACTTGATCTGCAATGGGGTAATTAAAAATTTATGTTTGACATACGCCCAAATAATATAACTTGTGGCCCAAGCTTCCTTTTTAAAAACAGAAAGGATATTAGATAAGATGAAAAAAGGTCTTTAATTTGCACTACCTTGCAGAGCATGAAAAGATAATTGCAATACAAAAAGAATTTATTAGGTCTAGAACTGTTGGCATTTTTCATGTTTTAGTTAAAATTCTGTTTTACATGCTTAATTGTAGAGGCAAAATGTATTCAAATATGTTCAACAAAAATGAATCCACACAATTTGATAATAAACAAGTCGTAAGAGCAATGCAGAGCACAGAATTGCACTCACGAATGCAGTGTGCTTCTAGGGATTTTTATTTGTATCCTTAAAATGGCCACTAGATGGCACAAAATATGTTGATTCCATACAAAAACAGCAACATGTCATTGTTTCTTTAATAGAAAGTTATTAACCAAACCTCATAACAAGAGCAACACGAAGCATTATAATGCGTCCACAAATGCACTGCAAATGGTGTGCTTCTAGGGGTGTTTATTTGTATCATAAAAATGGCCACTAGACGGTGCAAAATACTTCGAATCCATCAAAAACCGGGAAGATGTCACCGTTTTTTAACAGAAAGCTATTAACCACATGTCATGAAAATCAGTCAACAAACTTTAAAGAAACAGAGAAAAATGGAAAAATGAAATTGCCACTAGGGGGCAGAGCGTTTGTCGGATCTGTCTGAAAGTTGTCGTCTTCCATTGTCAACTTCATATAAATACTCTTGCTAAATTTAATAAAGATCCTGCAGAGGGCTTAGAAGATACAGCTAAGGGCTCAAAAAAAAATAAAACTGCCACTAGGAGGCGCCACAGTAATTGAACTCGGAAAATCACCATCAAGTGTCTTCTTCACACTAAGAACATATAAGCCAATTTTCACAATCATCCTAAGAGTGGTTTGGTTGACAGAGGGCAGACGCCAAAAACAGACTAGAAAACAGTAAAAATAGCCACTAGATGGTGCAAAATACGTTGAATCCTTCTGAAAACTGGAAAATGTAATTGTTTCTGTAAAAAGCTATTTACAACATTTCATGAAAATTTGTCAAGAAACCTCAGAGAAACAGAGGAAAAACAGAAAAAATGAAATTGCCACTAGGGGGCACAGTGTTCATTGTAAACTTCAAATAAATACACGTGCTAAATTTAATAAAGATCCTGCAGAGGACTTAGGAGATACAGGTATGGGCGCAAAAAAAAACAAAACTGCCACTAGGAGGCGCCACAGTAATCAAAGTCATCGGAAAATCATCAACTGTCTTCCTTATAGTAAGAAGCTTTACATGCCAATTTTCACATTATCATCCTTAGAGATTGATAGAAGGGATGACGCCAAAAACAGTATGAATGGCCGCTAAGTGGCACAAAATACCTCAAATTCATCCAAAAATGGGAGGAGAGCGTCATCTCATTAATAGATACCTATGTGCCAAGTTTTATGAAAACCTGTAGAGGACCTTTGAAGATACAGAGGTAAACATAAAAAAGTACCACAAGAGGGCACACCAGAAGTCAAATCCATCCAAAATTCGTCATTTTCATAGAAACACATCTGCCAAATCTCATCAAGATCCTGTGAGGGGTTTAGGAGATACAGCATTGCTGCAGATGCCGGACACCGGACGCCTAGATGCCTGGAGAGACAGACGAGATGGCAATATGCTCCCACAAATAAATATACAATTGAAAACTATTTTCACAGACGATGTCAGGTAAACTTAGCCATGATGTTACTGAATGTTAATGTCAATCATTACAGTTCCAAACAAATGAGACATTAAGTGCACCAACCCAAAATTTCAAAAATTCTACCTAAATCACTCAAGCGAGAGTAAAACTCCTTGAAGTCAAAGTTGGGGTCACTTGGGAAGTGGTAGGATGTAATGATGTAGCCGTGATGGGTGTTATCCAGGAACTCTTTGAATCCCATCTTATTCATTCCTTCACGTAGCACATGACGATTAGATTGATACCTGCAAGGTATAGTAACACATAGCACATGACAGTTAGACTGATACCTGCAAGGTATAGTGAAAAATAGCACATGACGATTAGAGTGATACCTGCAAGGTATAGTGACACATAGCACATGACGATAAGACTGATACCTGCAAGGTATAGTGACACACATGCAATGACAGCCAATCCAGTTTATTTACAACTGGGGAATTTCAGGAAGCAATAGTGGCTTATCACATGGCCTGATAACTGTTATAGCCACCTAGTTGTACTGGGAGGTGATTCTTTTTTGTAGCAGGTGGATAGGGGAATGTGTTTAACATCGTGAAAAGACCTTAGTTTTTAGAAGGTATGTGATGGCATGGGATATATTTTAAACACTCTCATGCTCTAGAGGTCACTAGTATCTAGTCCCAAATGATCAGCACCCACGTTCCTACTTGAAAGTCTCCTAAAACTATTACTTGGTTTCACAACTTCAAACAGTTTCCAAACAAAATCTTTACTGACAATGCATGCCATTTCTTGCATAATGTTAGCAGTTAATTTCTTGCTGTCAAACTGTCAATCTAGCCATTCAGAAATTTCTTGCCAGACATCACCCATCACAAGAAAACATGCGCTTCACAACAAAAGTCAATCATACCTTTGTGCTCGACCTTTGACTCCACCTTCTTCTTCAAATTCCAACAGAGCCTGCCTAAACGCCAGCATAGTGTGCGTAGGAGGTGTGAATCTAAACTGACTGGTCTTCTCCAGGTTGTCATATTGATCATAGGCATCTAAACTGAGGCTGCGGGAGTTGCCTGAAATAACAATTGATGACCTTCATACTGGAACATTACCGGCAACACAAAGCCACAGACAACAACAATGCCCTCTAACAAGGCCCTGGCTGGATAAACGTTTCTATGCCTTCTCAAAGGAGAATTTTTTGGTTGAAGGGAATATTCTAGTATCCCGTCACCCCACTCCCCATGGTTACCATCCCTCTTTGACAATGCCTCAAATAGTAGCATTAAAGTATTGAGGGCTTGTTTCATATTAATCAAGGAAAAATGTCTTTTAACGCAATGAGTTCATTATCACAAATACACTGACATTTTGTGGGTTTGGCCACTCAGATAAATTTGCAAGTCTTCATGTAAAACAGCATTGCCATTCATCATAAGCGAAACATGTGATTCTCTTTATTTGCAAGCTAAGTGAGTAACTATCATTTCTATGGTCCCAAAACACCATGAAGACAAAACGTGTGATTCTCTTTATTTGCCAGCTAAGTGAGTAACTATCATTTCTATGGTCCCACAACACCATGAAGACAAAACATGTGATTCTCTTTATTTGCCAGCTAAGTGAGTAACTATTATTTCTATGGATGAAGACAAAACAAATTACTGTCACTGCAATGCTTTCATTTGCTTTAATCTGAGAACAAATTATGATTTCGGGCTTGTCGTTAATTACAAATACAGTTATTGTAGACCCAAAAAGTAAAAGAAGAGATGATCAGAAGTAGAGCTCAATGGATAGAAAATGGAGAAGGTACCAACAAATATTTTGGTAACTTGGAAAAAAGAAACTACAAGAAGAAATGTATTAATAATTGATAATAATGGACAATAAATTAGAGGTCAGGGCTTAATAAGGAAGGAAATATATGTTTGATTATTTCTCCAAGTTATACAGCAAAACAAATTTAAATATTCTCACTATGTTTGAATTGCCCGACACTCTATCAGTCGATGATGCTGAATTTCTGGATAAGGATTTTACCTAAGCTGAATTTTATGAAGCTTTAAAAAATACTAAGAAAAAACAAATCGCCAGGAATAGATGGTTTGAGTTATGAATTTTATAAATGTTTTTGGGAAGAAACTAAAGGTCCTCTTTTTGAGTGTTTTGAATACAGCCTTGAAGCAGAAAGTTTGTCTCCCTCACAAAATAGAGGAATTATAACTCTTATACCTAAGTCTAAAGATAACTCAGAATTACCGTCATTAGATTTCCGAAGACCAATAACATTTTTAAACATAGATTACAAACAGTTGTTAACCAAAGTTCTGACGTCATTTGTATACTTGTATGCATCAGTTGATACATACATGTATTAATCAAAGTGCTGTTAAAGGGAGATTTATTGGTTACAATATAAGAATAATAGAAGAATGCATATACAAAACTTTAATAAAGTTCAAGGCCACATCCTATTTTTGGACTTCAAAAAAGTGTATGACACAATTGAATGGAAATTTATACATAAGGTTTTGCATGCCTTTAATTTTGGCCCCAATTTTAAAAAATGGGAGAACATTCTCTATAACAACCCCACTTAATGTGTGATTAACAATGGCCTGTCCACTGACTGCTAAACTTAAAAGAGGAGTCAGACAAGGAGACTCATCATCAGGTCATTTATTTTATGTGTCGAAGTAATGGCGAATTATATTAGAAACAATAATTTAATTACAAGTATTAATATTGAAGCAGGCCTTTATGCAGCGTACGTCCTGGGCGTCCAAATGGACGCCCTAGCACTAATCTGGACGCCCTGGCAAGGATGCCCAATGTATCATTTGGACGCCCACTGTCAATAGGAACCTTTCAAGTTTGGACTCACACATTGTAATGAATACTAGGAAGTCTCTGAAGGCTCACAGTGGGGGCTGTTTTTTCAAAGCAGGAAGAAATATACAATGTATATACAAAGTATATACAATGTTGCTATGCTCACACTTGGTTGACAGCATTGTAAAAGTCTTGGTCTACAGTTTTGTTAAGTAAAAATGCCCACCATAGAAGGCTGTTTTATAAACTTAGATGTAAAAACCTTGATCTATGCATTTTTTGCAAAAAAATCTGTTTGGGGGTATTGCTGGGGGTGGGGGGGTTACGCGTCGGAATCATGGATGCCCTGGAATATAGGGAACCCCATTTTGGACACCCTATTTTCAAAATCCTAGATAAAGGCCTGTATTGAAGGATATGAATTTAAGGTATTGCAGTATGCTGACAATACAACATTTCTTCAAGACAAGACATCGGATTTTAATTTACTAGACTTCCTTCAAAGTTTTGGGGAAGTCTCTGGATTAAAGTTAAATCCAAATAAGTGTCAAGGCGTCCATCTTGGCAAGCATAAGAATGCAATGAAATTATGTATAACTTTAAATGGTCTGGAAAGACAATCAAATGTTTGGGCACATATTTTGGGCACACTAAGGGAAGAAACAATGCCCATAATTATGATGACAAAATTAAAAATTTTCAAAAAAACATTAGATATATGGAAATGCTGCAATATTTCCTTACTTGGAAGAATTGAGGTGATCAAAACTTTTGCTATATCCAAAATAATTTATGTTACGAATACATTAGGTATGCCTCCTAACAAACAAAGGGAGATAAATGATATTATCCAGGGTTTCATATGGCAAAATAAACCCCCAAGAGTTAGAAGAGAGATTGCTGTAAATAGCAGGGAAAGAAGGAGCTTAGCTGTGTCAGATGTCAACATTTTGTGTAAGTCCTTGTTAATTAAATGGAGTAAACGCTTTTTATAAGGAAAAAATAAGGAACGGTAGATATTCCCTAAATAAGGAATGGTAGATATTCTCTAAATAAGGCATGGTAGATATTCCCTAAATAAGTTTATAGAAATTGTGGACGAGGTTGTGCTCATAAAAATTTGCTTAATAGAAAACTTCAACCTATTGTTCTCTGATATGTTATGGTCCTGGGAGCAAATAACAGACTACTTACATAAGAATATTGGTTTGAAAAATCAAATTGTATGGAATAACAA
>NMRA01000102.1:379871-434832 GCA_002633005.1 Phoronis australis | reverse complement strand
ATAAAAGCTTATTAAACTCAACAAACACGCGACCAGTTTGAAAGTGATTGGTTTGCAATTGCGCCCTCTACAGGAGAAAACGTTTTTAGCCATATTTCGGGGTGCGCATGCGCCACGTCCAATATTTCCGCCATCTTTAACCGGAAGTCAACGATTTTCTGCACAATTGTAGCACATGCGTTCTAGTATATTCGTACCAATTTTCAGCAATGTAGGTCGAAAAATGCGGCCTCTACGAGTATTTGACTGTGAAATCGGATACAAAATGGCTGCCACGTCATTTTGTATCCGATCATGACCAAAAACAATAGCGTTCTAGCAGTTCCCGATCTACAAGTTGTGTGCTAATTTCATGAAAATCGGACCAAAATTGCGACCTGTAGAGAGCGAACATAAAAAAAATTGCTTTCAGACCAACATACTTGGCGGAAGAATTCCGCCAAGTAATGATTTGAATAATGTATTTGTATTTCTAAATTAAGATTCCCCTAACATGTGACCATAGCATATAAAACTGTAATTGTTTCACAACAGCTTTCTGTCAACAAATACTGAATTAGCATGCGCTCACAGGGCCTCGGTGCCTGGTCAATTACATTTATTGCCAACATCAAAAGCCGGTGTTTTATTCATTTCTGGCTTCTCAAAATTTGCACTCACAAATACTCCAAGGCATTACAAATTGTATCTAATGAGACAGATTTTGTTTCAGTTTTATGTAAGCATTGGTTAGGATGAGAATAATTCATTTTGAAACAGAACGCAGAATAATAAACGTCTACATGGCAACTTGCTCGGTACCAATCCCAACTTAGTCAAGACCTCATCCGACGAAGACTTCACGGGTCGGATCGTTAGGTTTCACAGGCTATCAGTTCGAACCGGAATACACCGATCAAGAAATACTAGGGAGGCGCCATGAACATGCACAGGCAACGGAACGTATGGATAGTTCTTTGGTAAGCTGGAATTCATCAGAGAAATCACTATGCTGGCCACAGACACGGAGATGCTTCAGGGCCTCATACTTGCTATTAACAGCGTGCCTTTCATTCTTCACTACCGCAACCACTTCCTAAGCATTTCGGGGTCACGAGGAAATCGAATAAAACGATATACCCGCATTCTTTGCAGCTTCATAGTTCAGACAAGCGGGAACGATGCACCGCAATATAGCGGCTTTCACTCTGCAGACGAACCACTGATGTCGCTGCGTCGTTTCTCACCTTCCTCACAGGTTAACGCGACACCTCTCGGCAAGGTGAGGTCGACCGTATAAGAGGCGATGTGGATATAGACCAATTAAGACGGTTAAAAAGACTAATTAAATCGGGTGGCATTTTCCTTTAATTCTTGGGTGCATTTTCATGAAATTTGGCCAATAGCTTTCTATTAGGAAGGCGATGACAATGCTTTTTTATTTTCGGACATATTTTATGTATTATCCGCTCCCTAGTGGGGATTTTTAACAGTTTCGAGTCTATTTTTGGTGTCCGCCTCTCTATTTGCCAAACTACTTTGAGGATTGTGGTGAAAATTGGCAAGTGTTTCTTATGAGCAGGAGGTTGAATTCGGACAGATTCCAGCACTTTGGTGTCCCATAGTGGCATTTTTTTGTCTACGGTTTTGTTTCCTTGACCTTTAGTAGAAATTTCACAGACGTGTTCCTATGGAGCTGACAACATTTTATGACACGTGTCAGACACATTAGACTACCACTGTGCCCCTTAGTGGCAGCTTTAGTTGCCGCTGTATTTTCAGAGTTCATCTATGGATTTTCCTGAAATTTGGCAAATAGGTTTCTATGATGATAGCCTTCCATTTTTGTATGGATTTGATGTATTTTTGCACTACCTAGTGGTTATTTTTATTTTTTGGAGTGTGTTTTTGATTCCTGATAAAACGTTGAACAGATTTACCGACGTACTTGACAACTGTGACACCTTCTGGTAGCAATTTTTGCCTTTGTTGCTTCTTTGGCTGTATCACCTCACTCCTTTGAAGGGTCTCTGATATTTTGCAAGAATTAGTTTGATACAAGTTTTGGACAGTTCTGACTACCGCTGTACCCCTTAGTGGCAATTCGCGAGTTAATGCCGTGGGCGCTTAAATTGGGAAACCTTGAGACTTAGACTGGGTGGTGGGCGGTAATCCAAGCAGTGGGCGCTTAAACTGAAAATTGGCAAATGTTGGGGGTGGACAATTACCCAAGAACTAGCGGCTGACGTCCAAATTTTAGCCGAACTGGGCAAGCGCACGGGGTGTTCATTCGAGCACGGAAGTTCGGTAAATCTGCTTAACCTGACAACCACAATTTTTCTCATGGCTCAAACAGAAACAGGATTTCAACTTTGAAGGGATGATTTCGCGAGACCGACTGATGTTCTCAAATATATTAGCGCGCTGCAAAATGTCATACTGCGGAACTTTATGAAACTTGAATCGCAGTCCACTTACCATACCGTACTGTTTCAGATCAGTGGACGTGACTACATTTCGTTTCCTCGGTTAAAACACAGACGATTTGTTCGCGGCCCAACCTAAACTTTGCAATATTAATTGAACAAAAGTCCAGTAGATAAGTTTAAGAAAAGGTTGTTGCACAAATACCGGCCAAAAACGCACTTTTCGAGACTATCGTTCATAAACAAGCCGTGTTTCCCGCAAACACGGAAGTCCGAGCCCGAGGCAAAGCTGCGAACAAAAGCACAAGTTCAGACCGAAGTTCTGTTAGCGGTAAGTTGGGGATAGGCGATTATCCCAGAAGCTGAAATTTGCGCAAAGTGGGGGATGGACGATTACCCGTACAGTGTGCGCTTACACCGAAATTTGGCGAAAGGCGGGCGGAGGTGGGCGATTGCCCGGGCATGGGCGTTAACTCGCAAGTGTATGGTAGTTTATACGATTGTATCTGTATTTTCAGGGTTCTTTGACAGTTTTTATTGAAATGTGGCAAACAAATTTCTGTTGCAATGGCGATAGCAATCATCTGTCCATTTTGGAATGGATTTGACATATTCTGTGCCACCTGGTGTCCATTTTTGACACTAATAAACTTGCTGTCATGGTGCATTTCAACGCTCTGTGTTGCTGTTGTTTCTAGTTACAGTTGATTTTGAATTGGAAAATAAAGCCTGAAAATATTAAACTGGCCACAATTTCAGTTTTCATACTTAACTGGTATTTTTTGTTTCAATATCTAGTGCAGTGCTAGCACAAAACCCTAGTTCTGGTATAGTTAGTGGTTTTGTTTATGATTGCAGACTTTGGTTGACCGGGTGGCTATGTATGTTCATGCCTACACACTGTACAGTGGACTGCGGCCCTTCGGTGTAAGCAGTCTTCTTGGGGCCTATGGTCCAGACGGACCAGAGATGTACCTCATTGAACCATCTGGTGTCTCCTGGGTAGGACTTGAGTTCGATAAAAAAGACCTGTTCATTTTTTCTGCTCAGAATTGAAATGTTCTAATCTCCAGCTGTCAGTTTTTGAGTAAATGATCTCCTGACCATTGTTATGTGTTGTTCAAATTGTATTGAAATTTAAAATGCCTTTTTGTTTGTATTGTTTAATGCATTCATTTACAAAATCAGCTTGGAACACTTATTTATTGAGATGTTTTCTCATGGGAGGAAAATTAATTACAGATTTAAACGTTTCATGTGTGCTTGTATTGTTTTTGTGAGGATATACTTCCTCGATTTATAGCTGACAAGTAAGATTGTAAATTGAAGCATTTTTCCACCAACAATTCAAAATTTTAAAAAATTGTTGATGCCTTTAGCATTTGGCTAATTGTCTTTTATTAAAATAATGATTTTAAGCACAAAGTTAGGTGATCCCTGTTATTGTAGATTAATAGTGGTTGTCTTTTGTTTCCAGGGATACTGGGGCTGTGCTATAGGAAAGGCTAGGCAGTCTGCCAAAACAGAAATAGAAAAACTAAAGGTTTGTTTTGTGTTTTGTAGTTTGTTAAAGGCGTGTAA
This sequence comes from Phoronis australis, assembly GCA_002633005.1. Classification (NCBI taxonomy): domain Eukaryota; kingdom Metazoa; phylum Phoronida; family Phoronidae; genus Phoronis; species Phoronis australis. The sequence goes on along the minus strand of NMRA01000102.1, from coordinate 430,846 downwards.
AGTCCATGACAGCCTTAAAGTGCATAAAGACTACTCCAACAAAAAAGTAAATTTAAATAGATTAGACTTTAAAGTCCTAGAAGCACACGTTTTTAACCCTTATTAAATGGCTAGAAGACATAAGGAACCACGCAGTACTTATCCCGTAACCAATACACAATTTGTAGTCGAAGAAAGTTTAAATAAACGTGTCACTCACGATTCCAACCCGAAGATAACACCACCATTTTGAAATAACCGCAAAACTGGAAGTACAATTCATTCAGGAACCCAGGCTTAGTATACACCGTCTGTGCGACTGGATCAGTGTCTGTTACCAGCCTGTATATGGGGATAAAATAATCGACAGCGCACCTCAACCTTAGTAAAACCAAAATAGGGACAATTTGTACTGAAAATGTTGCCAAAGTGTGGCAAAATAAATTTTGACAAATTATTTTGCCGGGCTTGGATGCTGCAGCCTATGCCCCGGTGCAGACCGATCAAGTGTAGACTGATCAAGTGTAGACTGATCAAGTGTAGACTGATCAAGTGCAGACTGATCAAGTGTAGACTGATCAAGTGTAGACTGATCAAGTGTAGACCGATCAAGTGTAGACCGATCAAGTGTAGACTGATCAAGACCACTCACACTGACAAGAGACGAAGGCATGCCGTCCCCAGCTGTTTTATCGGAATAAATGGTTCAAATCATGAATGCCGTATACATGCAAAGATACCTTCCGACACTTGTATAAAATTACGGATTAGTAACAGTCCTGCGCCAACAATTGAATATCCACCGGGGCCGACTATGGCGGGCTGGGCTAAGCGTGTTTTACTGGGTTCATTTAACTCTGGTAAACAAAAGGTATAAACAAAACAACGAACAAGCGACATCAAATTATTGAATAAAATTGCTATACAGTTAGAATATCGTGACAGTTAAACTTGCGAAAATATGAAAATAAATTTTGACGCGACTTTGCTATGGCTGGCGGCTGAGTGCCAAGAGAATACCATTTGGTGGCGAAATAACTTCAGGTAGAAAACTTGGCATGGTGTAGTACAAGTATTAATAAGTTTAAAGTAAAAGGAATAAATCCCTCTTAGCCAGAATCATTTGTATACGCTGCTAGCCGGCAGAGTCGGACTGCCTGGCTTGTGGTGCGCCGGCGGACATCTGTGCTCCGCAGGGCAAGATGAAAGCATTAAGTAGCTACCCGGCCCTGAATGAGTGAAATTCCTGTGACAAAGAGATTAAAAATTACTGCGTCATGCTCCTAACACTGCAATATATTCCCATCACCGACACTCAGCTCATTGACTGCAGCAAAATCCAGCACAGATGTGGAGCTTACTGTTTTGAGATAAAACTTGTTTTTGTTTTGTCGAAACATAGACGTTTAGGGATTTTTTTTTCTATGTTTCATTTTTAACAGCAAGTAAAGCCGGTGCCGATTTGCTGCCAATTATGCACTGCGCTCACACGTCCGGGTAGTCACCTTTACATGGCAATTGCTCACTTCAGGCTAGCGGTACTTTGCATCAATTTTATGATAAAGTTAAGACATTTGTTGATAAAGAAACTTTTTTCCTCTAATTTATTACCTAAACAGGTATTGTTGCTGAAATTTGACATACCCTCGCAATGAGTCAGGGCTGACCTCAGTAACCGAACTGAGCGTTGGCTATGGGAGATGCGACGTGCTTCACAAACTTATGATTATCTATTAAATACCATTCGTCAAAGAACATGTAAAATTTGGACAATTGGTAATCAAGTTTGTATAAAAAGGACCAAAATGAGAATCAAAAACAACCAAAGTAACAATGCATTTACGCTCACAGTGAGTTCAATCTGTTTTCAAGGACAACATCACGGCCATTCAGGAATCGTTCCTGAACTGACACGCAGGAATTCAGGTCTCGGAAATAGACGGTAATAGTCGATGATTTTCCGATCTCGACCGATGTAAAAAATTGTGCTAAAAAGGCTTTTAGTTTGATAACAGAAAGGATGTGAACATTATGCCATGTTACATACTAGTTAAGTTGGTATATATTGTTAAGTTTTTGAACTAGAATGCCCTTTGAGATAAGGACTTAAAAACTATTAGGTCAAGTTGTGATTTACTTTAAAAAATTTTTTGTGAGTACAAATTAGCTGACAAGCATAGGTTAAGTCAGAAAACCATCTGTCGTAATTCACCATTTCCTTTTTATGCGCCCACACATTTATATGTGGTCGCATATTGCCGTCATCTCTGTCTCGGCGTCCGCGGCTGTATCTCCTAAACCCCTTGCAGGATCTTAATGAAATTTGACAAGTGTGTTCCTATGGGGTTGACGACAGAGGGCGACGAGTTTCGGACCGACCCAAATACCACTGTGTTCCCTAGTGGCAATTTTAGTTTTTTTACGTTTGCCTCTGTATCTTCAAAGGTCCTCAACCGTTTTTCGTGAAATTTGGCACATAGGCATCTATTAATGAGTTGACACTATTGTTTCATTTTCGGATGGGTTCAAGGTACTTTGCGCCATCTAGTGGCCATTTTTCCTGTTTTCGAGTCGTTTTTTTGGCGTCTGCCCCTCTAACTACCAAACCACTTTAAGGATGATTGTGAAAATTGGCATGTAAGACAGTTGACGATGATTTTCCGATGACTTCGTCTTCTGTGACGCCTCCTAATGGCAGTTTTGTTTCTTTTTGCGCCCATGGTTCGATCTCCTAAATGTTCTACAGGATCTTTATTTAATTCAGCAAATGTATATATATGAAGTTGACAACGGACGATGACGACTTTCAGACAGATCGGTGTACCGGTTTGCCCCCTAGTGGCAGTTTTAGTTTTTTACGTTTATCTCTGTATCTTCAAAGGTCCTCAATGGATTTCCATAAAATTTGGCTCATAGACATGTTTTCGTGAGATGACGCTATCCTCGTGTTTTCGGATGGATTCGTAGTTTGCGCCTCCTAGTGGTATTTTTTGTTTTTTGGAGTCTGTTTTTTGACATCCATCCCTCTGTCAACCAAACCACTCTAAGGATGATTGTGAAAGTTGACATGTATACTCGTTCTATGAAGGGGATGGTTGACTATAATTTTTCGATGACTTCGAGTACTGTGGTGCCTCCTAGTGGCGGTTTTGTTTTTTTTGCACCTGTATCTCCTAAGCCCTCTGCAGGATCTTTATTAAATTTAGCACGTGTATTTATATGAAGTTAACAAGAGAAGACGACGACTTTTAGACTGATCCGACAAACACTGTGCCCCCCTAGTGGCAATTTCATTTTTTTTTGTTTTCCTGTTTCTCTGAAGTTCCTCAATGAATTTTAATGAAATTTGGTAAATGACTTTCTTTTATAGAAGCGACGACATTTTCTTGTTTCCAGATGGATTCGACGTATTTTGCACCATCTAGTGGCCATTTTGATGATACAAACAAAACTCCCTAAAAACACACCATTTGCGATGCATTTGTGGGCACATTTCAATGCTCCGCGTTGCTCTTGTTTTCAATTAACGCTGTCTGATCTGTTACTGGAGCATATTCATAATTTAAAAAATTCTTTGAACTAATGTGACTGCAAGAGATTACCTAATAGTGTTTATCAGTGTTTTGTTGTATACCCAGTTGTATCTCTGTTCTTGTATGGCAGATGAAAGACATGACTTGTAGAGAGCTTGTCAAGGAAGTAGCAAAAATGTAAGTTATTCTTTTGTGTCTAATTATACTTTAATTTGTGTCAATAACAATTTGTGAAAATGTGTTCCCAAATATAATTTCAAGAAATTCAATCTGTGCTACACATGATAAATGCCACTTTCATAACGAGATGAGATCTGTTTTGGGGTTAGTGTAGTAAAAACTCTTCAGCTTGGTGTTGCTTTGTATAATAACTTAACACGCTGAACTGTTGCACTGCTTGTTTACAGAATACACATAGTACACTGGCTGAACTGTTGCACTGTTTGTTTACAGAATACACATAGTACAGGCTGAACTGTTGCACTGTTTGTTTACAGAATATGCGTAGTACAGGCTGAACTGTTGCACTGTTTGTTTACAGAATATACATAGTACATGATGAACTGTTGCACTGTTTGTTTACAGGATATACATAGTACATGATGAACTGTTGCACTGTTTGTTTACAGAATATACATAGTACAGGCTGAACTGTTGCACTGTTTGTTTACAGAATATATACATAGTACATGATGAACTGTTCCACTGTTTGTTTACAGGATACACATAGTACATGGTGAACTGTTGTACTGTTTGTTTACAGAATACACATAGTATAGGCTGAACTGTTGCACTGTTTGTTTACAGAAAATATATATAGTACAGGCTGAATTGTTGCACTGTTTGTTTACAGAATACATATAGTACATGATGAAGTCAAGGATAAGAACTTTGAGCTAGAGCTAAGCTGGGTGGGCGAAAGTAAGTTGTTTAAATGCTAAACATTTGCTCTAATTAAAGATGCATTGGTTGCTCAATGAGACGGAAGATGAAAACAAGACTCCAACTTTCCATTTATCCAACTATATTTACCAGACATTACAGTAGTAACCATTACAGTAGTAACCATTACAGTAGTAACCATTTAATGTTATAACCCATAATAGAATATCCTAGTTATTGTCATGAAATGTCAAAAAACAAATCATTTCCAAGTTTTCAATGCAGCGTTAAATGAAGAGTACTAAAAATGGGCATAAGACACAATAAAGAACGTTGTTTTAAAACACATGCATATGTGCAAGGGTGGCACCTGCATCTGTTAGCAAAATTTTGGTGCATATCCTCGTGTAAAACACTAAAAGCAAAAACTTTTTTGAGAAAATGCATTATTTCAGTACAAGTACAACTTATGGTTTTAATTTTGGTTATATTTGTGTATTCTGAATTAGTGTTTAGTTGAGCTGCCAGATTTATTAAAGCGTTTTGGCTAAGAATTCAACATCGAATGGTAAACTGCTGAAAAATGCAGCTTTAAATGTATAAATAAAAGAATTCAAAATTGAAATTTTATTGATGACATCAGTCTTTGGCATTTGAAAACAACTGCAATAAAATATAAAACACATCATTTTGAGTTTTTTCACTCACCTATGAAAGCACTCAGTATTTGATCTGTGCTGAACTGACTGAAGATGCTTTAGAGTTGGTATACTAAACAAAATTTCATGTTTTACCTTGAATGTCTATGCTGTCAGAATTATTATTTTAATTCTTGAAAATATTGTCTTAAGCTTTAAAGTTCATATTTCAGTGACCGGTGGAAAACATGAATTTGTACCCAAAGAAGTAAAAGCCGAGGCCGAGAAATATGCAAAGGTGAGTTCTGTAATGATCTGTCAGTGTAACATTAAAAGTTGAATGTGATTTTTTCAAAATCAATCCGGACAGTATATCACTGCAGGACAATTTTTTATTTAGAAGTTGTGGGGTTGTGATTATTATAACTTTGTGGTACACCACAGAGAGTAGGCTATTACATTATGTGTCTGTAGAGCTTCTTACAGCAAGGCTGTACATAGTTGGGACTTTCAAAAATTTTCAATTTTAAATTATTAAGATGAAATCAACATGCTTGATAGTTTAAAGAGACAAAAATTACGACCTGTGAGCTCCACCCATATTTTGATCTTAGCCATAGCAATAATTATTGTTTGCTCATCCTGACACACATTTGTGGGTTACGAGTACTCTAATTCAGACTGCAGCAGGAGTCGTGCAGATCTGATGATCATCTGCTTGGTAAGCAGGCAGACGATTTTCAATAGATGCCAGTTGAGTGTTCAAAATGATGCTGAAAGAATCATTGATAATAAATATTAAACATTACAAAGCCATTGCCATGAGTTTGTGAAACATTGACGCAAAGTCCAGAGCATAAGGTTTTACATGGTTACTAGCGGTAATTTGATTCCTCCATCCGCTACCTGATAGTGTGATCTCTACTAGTCATGGAAGGCATGCGAATCGCCCCTGATGGCATAGCAGTGAATCATGTGATCCTGGCCTGTACATCCCAACCTTTGTATGGTGCTCCTTTATATTTCTAGGAATCCTTGGAAGAATCTGATGACTCGGAAGATGAAGAGATGTAAACCAACATTAGGAGAGCAGAGAGTAGGAAATAATGACCATGTCAGCAACAACAGACTCACAAGTGTTTGTCTTTGTAAAGAGAACTGAATTTGGTTGCAGTTTGAACCTAGAAATGACTAGTACTCTGCATCAACAGGAAGGATCACGAAATATGTACTAATGGTGCATGAGAGGAATTGTAGCCATTGTGTATCTCATTTGTAAATAAATGTTTCTTGATATTTTGAAGTCCAGTTTTATTATATGCCCACATATGTACACTTGGTCTCATATTGTCGTCACTGCTTGGTTTTTAGGTTGTCTGCTCAATATCTCAAAAATGCTTGGTCGGTTTTTAATGAAATTTGGCACAAGAGTGTAGGGCATCATTAAAACGGTTCAGGCCACTTTTCAATCTGCCCCACCCCCTGGGGTCAGGGGGGTCTGGCTTTTTTGTATTATTGGGGAAGGAGGTTTTCCATATGATATCTAGTGCATGGATAGACTAGATTTCAATAAAACGATGACATCAACGTTTAAATTTTTGGGAAGATTCGACCAATGCAACCCCTCCTAGAGGACATATTGTTCTCAACGAGGGCTTTTCAAGTGTTCTTTTGGGAGAAGAGCATTTCTGTATTATACCTAGAGAACCCATGAGTGAATTACATTGAAACGTGACACAGATATACCATTTGATTTTCGGCCGGATTCGACAACTGCAGTGCCTCTTTATTTAGTGGCCATTTTGTGCGAGTGTTTCCGGATGATGTGCAGAGAACCCAGTGAAGAATTTCAAATGAGGAACGTTGACATAGTGGTTTGTGATGACAAAGCGGCAGCACCAGTGAATTTTCTGGTGGATTCGATTATTGCAATGCCCCCTAGTGGCCATTTTGTTTTCAACGTGGGCGTTTGAAGTGTTGTTTGTGGGAAGAGCGTATCTGGATATTTAAAGAACAGGTTGACAGATTTCATTGACTAGAAGCTTTACGTGAGATTGTGTCTGCACTGATTTTCGGGCAGATTTGACAACTGCTGTCCCTCCTAGTGGCCATTTTGTGCAAGCGTTTTCAAATGACACGTAGAGAACTGAGTGAAGGATTTCAATGAATGTTGCAAAGATGTATGTTGGGGGAATGAGGGGCATCATTAAATTTCCAGGCAGATATGAGCACTGTAACACCGTCTAATGGACATTTAGTTTTCGACATGGGGCTTTTGAAGTGTTGTTTGGGGGAAGAGCGTTTCCGGATGATATCTAAAGAATCGTTTGATGGATTTCATTGAAACTTAACACAGAGGTAAACTATGAGATTGCACCAGCAACATTAAACTTTGGGTGCATTCGACAACTGCAGTGCCTCCTAGTAGCCATTTTTGAGAAAGCATTTACGAATGCTATTTTGCCCAGGCTCAGAACTCGCTCCACAAGGATAGATCAATTAGGATACTAGTGCCTAGTTTGTTTACACAACTGGTAACTCAACCCGGGATGATGACACCATCTGAATGCCAGGCCACAGACAGTGCTGTTCTTCAATATGGAACAACTTATGGAAATGTAGGCGAATTTTTGGCAAATGTGTCGATTTTGACCAAAAAAAAACGTTATGGTTAACATAAGCTAATTTATAATTAACTTTCAAAATTAAATGAGAAAAATGCAACCATTGAAATAACCGAATGCTCAGGCACATTCCACTCGGACAACAGACAGCTTATCACTGTAGTAAATCAAATATCAAGCTAAAATGTAAACCGGACCATTGCATACTTGCAATGTGGCCATCCATCCCCAGTAACCTACCCCAACTTGCAATGTGGCCATCCATCCCCAGTAACCTACCCCAACTTACGGACGCAGCCCTTCAGATACTGAGCTGAATGTGTAGAGAACTGAATGAGTGAAGGGCCCGTTCCAAGAAAACTGACTTAACTAATACAAATAAATTTAGTTAATTTTAACATAAAACTTAAATTTGTCTTCAGTTCATTTCAAGAAAGATACCTTAAGTTTGACTTTAATTTTTTTCACTAAATGTCTGTCTTAATTTTGACTAACTTACCGGATGTGGAAGATTCAGAGTTTGGAGGTTGAGACAAATTTTAGCCTCAAGTCAAAAATGAACTGAAGTCAGCTTCATAGAACGGACCCCCCCTCGAGATATTTCCTCGTTAGGGTTAAAAACCTTTGCAAAATGTTCTTTAAATCAAAGTGGCTTTGAGATTCAAAAGGATGTGAAAAAACATTTCACAGTAGACTTAAGAACACTGGATCATTTGACACCGTGAACAGCATGATTAAAATATAAGTTACCTAACATGTGATTTGTGTTTTTAAAAAATAACTAAAGGCAAATGCTGACAGCACAAATAAAATGCTGACAACACAAAAGTATACAGGTCTCCCCAGTTGTGCTTGGTTCACAATGCATTGTTGAAAAAAATAAAAGTAAAATTTCTGCCATTTCAAATTTTATTTTTGCTATGCATTTGATATCACACACAAGAGCACGTGACCTTGATATCAGGCCAATATGGCCGTCATGTACCAGTACAGAAGCATTTTGAAATCTTTAACTTCACAGTACTTCTTGGAATACACAGATACAATTTCATCATCACAAATGCATGCAACTCTATGTAGAAGGTGTGTAAACTAATTCTCTGTTGTAATTTATTTGAGCAATAACTGAACAGATATACCACAAAGGGGAATTTTCAAGCAATGTTAATTAGGTCAAGTCAAAATCGTAAATTGCAAAATCGAATTAATCAACTTAACAGTTGTGAATCTTTAAGTTGAAGCAATCAATGAACTCTGTTCAGTCCATTGTTTTTTCGTGTATTGTTAGGAACGCTAAATCAGTGTAGTTAAAATAACAAAGAATTCTACCTCGAAACACAAACCAAAACAAATGATTTCAAAAGATGGCAGTGCCCGAGGCTTTGATAAAAAGTAGCCACCACTATAATGAAATAACAAAATAACTTATAAAGCAAAACAAACTGAAAACAGAGCACAAACTAAGTATCAGAATGAACAATGTCAGAAATTCGGAAACTCCAGTTTTAAAGCCTCCATGAGTCATAATGTTTCATAGCACAAATTGCATGATTACTGAAATGGGGCATTGCTTTGCCAATGGTTGCATTACAAGTCAATAAAACTAATTTACTCTGGAAGAAGTGTGAGAGCTATTCTATTCTGATCAACTTCGTTAAAAAAGCAACATCACCAACAAGACTGATTGCAAACAAATTCAAAAGCAATAAACGAGAATTTGCTGCAATGACACTATTCTTGAATTTCAAATACAAATCATCAAGAGCACCAACCAATGGTTCGTCTACAAAGCAGAATTTCAACAGTTATGATCATGAATAAAACAGTACCAAACTGATAAGCTTCAATTTGTTTCAATTTCAGCAAATGTCTGGTCCAGTTACTTTAGGCACGTATCACGGCTGCTGGAAAAATTTACCAAAAAGTGATAAACTTAATATCTACAAAGTATTTTTAGAACAACAATTTTTTAACAAATGCTCAACAAGCTGTTTTGCAAATTAACGACTTGTGCACATAATGATCGCCATTCACGTATCCAACTTGTGTAATTCATTCACATGTTAAGAATGTACAATGACTGTTCAAAGCAGAGTTCATTCAGTCCTCTACCAAGTTCCTTGAGTGAGTAAAATGATCTTCATTCAGATTCCACACGTTTGATGACTACACACTGTGTCCTCTCCTTCACACTTCAAGTGAATAGATTTACTGTACAAAAGGGTCTTCCTTTACATTGCCATCTAACTTGTACATTAGATACCTCCAAATGGCCATGGCATGATCAGGCAAGAAAAGGTATGTGGTATATATTGACATTGCTGCCAAAGCGACAATAATAGAGTCTGGAACAAGAGTTAAGGTAAAAGGTATGTAACAAAGTGATGCAAATTTAATCATCAGATTAAAACTCATATAACGACATAATGGGGAAAACAACCATTTTTCCTGTTAGCTTTACTGAAAGTACAAATCCCTGGTTATCTTGGATAGACATTTTTCTCCATTAATTACTGTTTACCTGGACTGTCTTTACTATTCATGGATCAATAGAAAGTGATGCTTATGGCCCAGCAGAAGGCTCGCATCTTGGTTCCACATTCACATTCAGCAAACACATTGTCCGGGTCACTATTGAACACAGCCTGTGTCAGTTACTTATTAATGGCAGATTTAGGAGGGGGTGGGGCAAGGGTGCCATGACCCCCAAAAATTATCCCAGATTCCATTTGGCACTAATACTCTGTCCTGTCCCCCCTTCCCGTAACTGAAAATCCACCCCTGTTTATATCTGCTCAATAGACGTGGATGCTACGTCAAGATGCAGGCCTTTTGCTGCAATGTTCGGTCATTTTCTAATGATGCATATGGAGCATTACATGGAACAGAAATTAACATGAAAAAATCCTCTGCCAGATAACTAGACAACAAGGTTATCGACAAAATAGTTGGGTATCTCTTTAACAGTGGAGATTTGAGTTGAGCCCAGAAGCAAGACACAAAACTACAATCACAAAATGTTTAAAGAAGGCTTCTTAATTTATTCATTGGTAGGTTACATTTGCATGCAATGGCACAGTGTATTATATCACATAATAGTGAACCACTTGAATGCCTGCAACTCCTGGCCAATACGATTCTAGCCTTGCTACATGTTAACACCCCACTTTCGAGTATACTAACCATGAATGGAAAGGGAATGTGCACAAACAAAGAGAGACCTAACTTTTTGAACAAAAAAGTATGTTAAAGTCTGTTTCATGACCTAGTAATCTTACACTATCAGCCCTATGGTAAGGCAAAAAGTGTTATTGGGGGCACACACAAATTCGACGCCGTGAAACTCTGTCCCTCATTCGAGTAGGGATAAATTTCAGAGTTTTTCCTCTTAGGTCATTGCCAATATTGCACTTCCACCTTGTTGTCACTAATTAAAGGTTTTGTCCAACACTGTATGTGCACCCCCCAAAGGGTACATGATGACTAAGTTGAGTAAGTAAAAAATAAAACTTAGGAAACTACTACATGCGCCAAACTGATCGGGTGCACTTCAATTTGGTGCCAGCTAAGGAGCCGAACTGATGCCTATGCCAAATTGAAGCAAGTGTAGGTTCCCAAATTATTACCTTACCTTTTTGAAATGGAGAGAGGCCGTCATCAAGGAGACACCATTTCCCCTTATTTTTTTTGTAATATGTGTAGAAATGTTGGGCAATTTTATTTGACGGGATGGTGGCATCAATGGGGTCAGGATAGGTGTTTCTGAGTTTAAACTGATCGAGTACGCCGACGACAGTTGTTTAATTTTGGACGGTTCTGAATTATCTCTTAGGTCATCTTTGAATTTAATTCACCAATTTGCGAAATTTTCTGGTTTGAAGCCAAATATCAAGGAAACAAGATGTGTTTGGACGAAAAACTTTGTGTCAATGAAAACCTGTTACGGACTAACAAACCTTTCATGTTTTGGGAATTAACTTTTCCACTGATTATAATACAATGCCAGATACCAACTATAGTGGCAGACTTTTGGAAATTAAGAAAATGGTGGGTTCTTAGTCAAGAAGAATTCTTATTGTTTTAGGTAAAATAACCGTGGTTAAGACACTTTTATTGCCCAAGATTGTTCATTTGCTGCAATCCCTCCCTAGCCCCTCCATTGACAAAATTCAAGAATTAGAGTTTTTTGGCTTCATTTGGAATGGGAAGAATGACAGAGTTAGCCGAAATGAAATTGTACAAAATCAGGATAATGGTGGTTTAAAATTGGTTCGTATTTGTTTTTTATGAAGTCTGAAAATATCGCAGCATCGTAAAATATTCAACTCAAATACCATATGTGACCTTGCAGTGGCAGTTTCGGGTTGTAAAGTTTAAAATGGGGGACGCATTCCTTAAAAAAATAGCTGAAGGAACCGACAATCTGTTCTGGAAGGAAGTTTTAAGCGATGTTGAACTCATGTTTCAAATGAGTGACAAAAATGAAATATTATTCACTATCCCCTGTGGTACAATTCAAAGATTAAAGTCGATAGAAAATCTATTTTCTACAAGACCTGGTATGAAAAGGGAGTCTATCTTGTGTGTGATTTGTTTAATGCTGAAGGTTCTTTTATGTCCTACAAAGAATTCTGACAGTTATAACTTTCAACCTCCAATACTAGAATTATATGTATTAAGAAGTGCAACCTTTGCAGCATAAAGAGATCTTAAGAATAGACAAGACAATGTCTTTTTACCAATTTTTCCAAGTTATATTTATAAAATTTTTCATAATAAATCACAAGCGGTAAATATTTATGACTCCTTAGTACAGACACTTTAGACAGCTTGTAAACATAAAAACAAGTGGTCATCTGTTATAGATATAAACATTGTTATAAATGATGTAAATTTTAGTGACCCTGATACATGGTAGAGAAAAGTAAATAAACTCAGTTCCCTTCAATTGCACAAAAGATACAAAATTGCGTTGGTTTCAATACCGCTTAAATTCACTGAATATTGGCAACCAATAATTATTAGCATGAAATTAAAGTAAAAACAAGTGATTTATGCTCTTTCTGTGGTGAACACAGTGAAAATTTTCTCCATCTGTTTTGAAATGTTGTCTTGTTTCCACTCTCTGGCTTCTGTTTGCTGAGTGGTTAAAGCAAACATATCATGTAAATTTACATGTGAACAAAATAACAGTTAGTTGTTTTGAGAAACACTCAGTCGAAAAATTGTAACATTAATCTGTTGATAATACTAGCAAAAATTACATATTTAGCCAAAAGTTTGTTTAAAAAATCTCAATTTCCAAATGTTCGGAAACTTTATTAAGTTACATCCTGAAGAAAACACGGTACTTTTTAACGAGTGATTTAATGTTATTCTTTGTAAATTATGTATACTGTATTGTTTTACGTGACATTTAATTATCATGCTAGAGCAAAATAAAAACATTAAAAAAAATTATTACCTTACCCAATGGTCTATCATTTTTCAACTATTGTCAGAAACGAAGTTGACAAACAAGAAATGTGGGGTGGTGTGTAATAGTTTCTCGTGACAAACAATAAATGTGGGGTGGTGTGTAATAGTTTCTCGTGACAAACAATAAATGTGGGGTGGTGTGTAATAGTTTCTCGTGACAAACAATAAATGTGGGGAGGTGTGTAATAGTTTCTCGTGACACTTCTCCGATGTGATTAATCCATGAATATCATTAATAATTAAACATTTGATGCCTTTGACATACTGGGAACACCTTGAGCAGACAAGGTAAGACTAGGCTATAATGCATTCTGAGGAGAATAAATTAATATTATGAACACAATTAATCAATAGCACTTTGTAAGAGTTGCTATTCGCTTTGTGTAGTGCATGGGTATTAGTGAATAAGTGTGTCAATTGACAACAGACTATTTTGGAAGAATGAATGTTAAAAATGGAATAAACCGTTGGAGTCATTTTTTTGCTGTGATTAACATTATTCACTATCAGAAAGATATTTCTTGGCATTTTGAGGAAATTACGTGAAATCACATCTGTTGACGAACAAAAGTCCATGAGACACAAATCTTACAAATTCCACCTGATATCTATCCATGCTATTTTGCAAGTGTCACACGCCAGGTCCAGCGCTTCGCTCAGTTTTGCGCTACTTTTTGCCTAGCTCACGTGACTCAGTTGAAATACTTATCTCACGAGGTGAAAAAGTTAACGGCAACCAAGGGGAGCTGGAATTCTTCGCCAAAGTCATCTTAGTTCGTCATTAAAGAAATGAACAGAACCAGAAAGGATCGCTGAAGAAAGTAAGCGCTTTTTAAGTGATAATTTTAAGTGTAAAATGTATTTTTGACGATGTAAAAACCTCTTAGTCAGTGAGCGCATTTCCCCTACCGCCTGTTTTAAATACAAGGGACAAAATTAGTACAGAAAACGATGGGAAGTATTGTAGCCCCTATCCAGCCAATCGAGGGGCTATGTGCTGCCTAGCTGAAACCTGGCATTCATTCAAAAACAGGTCTCTGATTTCCATATTTTTAGTTCGATATGAGGCTGGTCGCTCACGGTCAATTTACAGCTTTTTCCAAATGCGTTCTACAAGAGTTACTTCCATAAATACAAAAGCTGGTTAGTGTTTACAATCTGACTCTATTAATATACATACTTCATAGGCGGATTTAGGGGAGGGCCCAGCAGACCCGGGCCCCCCTCCCCCTTGGCTGCCGCAGGCAAAATGAAACAGCAACAACGTGAAGTGTGAGGAAGAATTGAGGTCAGGCGGGGGAATCGGAGTCGGGGTTTTTTTAGTAGATTTTGCGAGCAGGAAGCGCACATCTTCGGCCCCCGCAACTTTTGCATACAATCGCGCTTTGCCCAATGCCCCGAGGCAACAATTTGGCCCCCCCCCTTATGTTATCCTAGATCCGCCACTATACTTGATACTACTATTTCCTCAATCCTCTTGTCATGGTGATTCCAAATATGTAATACTTGTACTGATTGCTCGCTTCTTATTCAAAAATTTCGATTTTTCCAAGGCATTCATTTGTAACGCAGATTTAGTGAGGCAGCCATTTTTAAAAGTGCGACTCATTTTGCCAGGATTGATAACTAGTGGTTAACCTAGAGTGAAGTTGGTTCGATGCAGAATGTGTTTCTGTGTTCGCGTATTCTAGCCTCCCAGTGATATAAGAACTTTATCTTATTACCTAATTACAGTTCTTTGAAACAGTTTTTGTCTCTGAGACGACACATGTCCACCTTAAGACGAAATCATGTCCGTGATGTGTCAAGTGTTTTCGAGGACGATATTTGTCTGCGAGAACATGCACTCTCGTGTTTTTTCTTAAGAAGAAGTTTTGAAGAGGCAATCCTTTATAAATGACTTTGCTGTTTTTGTTGTAGATGTGCTTCCGGTGAATCATATGAGCCTCTGTTAGCTACTCGCTAACGGGCAATTGCCTATTAGCTGAATGGTTAGCACGCATGCCAGTTTTATGGGGGTTGCTGGTTCGATCCCCGAATCAGGTAATTTCAGCTATTATAGTCCGGTTACCTATTGTCGTCAGGCTCCAAAGGTCGTCCGCCATCTTGTTTCGCGTGCAGCGCAACCACGCGGGACTTAGCGTTCCAATTTGGAGTGCTCGTCTGCACGTTAGGTACTAACTTATCGGAAGAGACACGTATCAAAGTAATGAGACAAAAATCGGTGAGTTTACCGATTGTTTTTTAAAACCACTTAAAAATCAGTAGATTTTACTAATACACTTTTTTGTGCATTTTCAGAAGATGTTTTCGAATTTAAATTTTCTTCCGACGGGACACAAAACATGATCCAGGGTTTGTTTATGCAATGTATCTGTTTGTCCCAGGCACTAGTAGGATCTAGAAGGCCAAAGGAAAAATCCGCAGACAAATGCGATACGCTGGGTTCTTAACATTTTTGCCTCACGTTCACCATTAAACTGCATTGAAATGTTGTCCAATTGGCTTTTATTGGAAACCACAGTGCAGAGCTCAACATCAAAGCTTCAAATCGAGTTTATGTCAATAAAAACAGGCTGTTGCAATTTTCATTACTTCGTTGGCCTTTTTCTGCATGTTTCTCAGTTTTTACAAAAGGGGGCAGCATATGACGAACTTAGGTGTCACAATAAAATGGCTGCCGAAGGCAGTGCACATTTGAAATAACTCGGCACAAATTAAAGAAAACTTCCGAATCGATGAATGCGGTATATCTGTGAGAGTTAAATCGAATCCTATTCAGATCATAACTTTGAAGTGGAATAATTCGGTGAGTACAACAGCAAGTCGGTTTTATGCTTAGGCGGACGACCATTGGGTTCCCGAGTATACTACATTTTTTACTCAGTTTCCCTAATGTGCCACGCTGTACCTTCAATATACTAGCCAATTTTGGGGTCTTTTGTTGACACACACATGATCATTTTAGTTATCATTCCTGCCGAGAGGTGTCACAGTTTTATAATGGCTGTCACTCGAGATCGGCTGCCGCAAATGAACGCCTCGTAAAAACAGTGAATGCATGAAGAGCCTCATCAGTACGAGTAATACATTTTCGGAATCACTGTGATCACCATGACGAGAGGATTCAGAAAATATTAATATCGAGTATGTAAGTTAATGGAGTCGGTTTGTAAACACTAACCCCAAAAGCTTTGCTTACCAAACGAAAGCATTTCCTAATTTCCGGTTTTTTTACTTCGGTAACTTCGCTTTTAAAGTGACTTGCCATTGGCATTGTGCCTCAAAAATCACCATTCTATTGCAGTTGCAACTCACTTTTTAAAAAAAAAGGATACTGAAAACTCTTCTTTCCCAAGGTTCTAACATGTACAATGCCGTGCAGAGTAAGTATTGTAGATACCAATAAGACACAAAATTGTAAACTCGTCCAAACAACACCATCTTGAATTCTTGGGTGCTTAACGCAATGTAAATAGGTATTGTTATTTTCTAAGTAGTCTTATTTGCGATCAATATTTTGGTTTCTTTGACATAAAAAATGAAATTGTTTCGATACATCTACATACTCTGTTATTTTTTATAAAAATGGTAAATTACATCTGTTTGCTGTTCAGTAGGAGCGATCTTATTCGAGATCTCGCAAGTAACGAGAAGAAATAGCGGCGATTAGGATCACGTTCATAAACGTTTGGTGCTCGTATCTTGGTTGCTTATATTCGAACCCAGAACTTGGCTATACGTTCATAGTGCCTGTATTCGCATCAACACTGAAATTATAAGGGATTCGTAGCTTGACCTTTGTTCATTTAGTAATAGAGTTACGCTGCACAAAACACCTGCCGTCCGGTTCACCGTTCAATCACTCTGTCAGTGTTAGTGTTCTGGCACGTTACTCGTTAGTGTCAATCGTTCATACGACTGAATTGTTTCTCTGCCTTGAAGAGGACGATAAAGTGTTAAAGACAATAACTTGAAAATCACCAGGAAAGTCGTCTTATGTCCTCGAGGTCTTGTCTGCTGAGGCAAGACAAAGAGTTACCAAACCTAGAGACTGTATAGACAAATTTAGACTACTAAGGCTGCAAGATAATTTGTGGGTCCCAGCGCCAAGCCAGGATTGTTACTGTAATGATTGCCATCCGTTATTAGCAAGTCACCACAAGTGTCCACAATGAACTACCAATCAAACTTCCAGCCGGATTTTCTAGGCAACAGAATGAATCCGTCGGGACAAGTACAGGTGTATTTCGATCGTTGGCATTTCTTTTTGTATTCATGCAAAATTCTATGGTCTAATATCATAAAAAATCATTTTGTTTTCTATGATGTGTGTCTAAAAAAGTAAAATTACTAAACATTTAAATTGTATTGTGGCACCTTTTGAAAGTGGTGTGCTTTCAGTTTCAACAGGAATCTAAATTTCATAACTTGTTACTGTGGAACTTTTTGATTTTTATCAATAAATTATTGTTTCTCAAAAATAGCAAAAATAGGTTTTCTCAAAAGTCTGACTGTCTACTCCTTGCTCTTTTTGGGCAGAAAATGCAAGCCCCTTGTTTTTTATCGTAATTTTTAACTAATCTTGGGCTAAAATACAGCTAAATTAGTGTAACAACATTATACAAACTGTACTGACCTTCTCAGTTCAATTTCAGCAGCAGCAACCACAACAGCAGCATTTGCTGCAGCCTGCCTCTGTTCAACAACAGCAACTGTTGCAGCCTGCTTCAGTTCAGCAACAGCAAAGTTTGTTCTCCCCCGGCATGCCAAGTACTCCATACCACAGTCTGAACCCCATGTTCCCTGGCCCGTCTTCAAGTCTATACCCTCCTACGCCAGGAGGTCCATTGACACCCCTCACACCTGCAACTCCTGCCTCAGAAGGCTCTGGAATCACCCCTGAATTACAGTAAGGCTGAGAACGGAATTACTTTTGTGAATGTTAATGTAGAATTTTAAGACACTCATTACCTGAAAGAGGCTGATACATCTGATACATCTGATACATCTGATGACTTGGGCAACACTGTCAAAGTTGATGACTCCTGACAGTCGTACTTATAACGTTACAGTCTTTAATTGTCCTGGATTATCGCCCTGAAGAAAGAAATTCTGGAGACGTGTTATTGAGTTCACAGGGTTTATAATTTGCATTATGGTAGCGAGTATGCAGGAAAATTCTAATGATTCTGAATGACCTGTAAATTTGCCGGAAAACTTTTGCTATATTTCCAGGAATATTGTATGCACAGTCAACTTAGGATGTAGACTAGATCTGAAGAAAATTGCTCTACACGCACGCAATGCTGAATACAACCCTAAACGGTTTGCTGCTGTGATAATGAGGATACGAGACCCACGCACCACTGCACTAATCTTCAGTTCCGGCAAGATGGTCTGCACTGGGGCCAAGAGTGAGGAAAAAGCTAAGCTGGCAGCCAGGAAATATGCCAGGATCGTACAAAAATTGGGCTTTCAGGTAACAAGAAACTCAATGTCACCTTCAGTGAGGCTAGGTGCTCATGAAATCAACTTATTTTTGCTCAAGCAATGTAAATAGAGGTCACTGTGGGTGTGGGTGTTAAGTAGTCATTCAAGCATTTTCATGTTTAGGCTACTTGCTTGCTAAACCTTAGAGTGGCCTCATGCTTTACCCTTAAAAAGTCTTAAAGATGGCCTCCAGTGGCTAAAACACCTTTATGACACCAGAAATGCAAGTATTGTTCATAAAAATTATTGTTTTTGTTTCATACATACCACAGAAAGTAATAAATTGTGACGCATATTACACCACTCATAATCGGTAGCCCCTTTGAGCGCCCCAGAAAAAACTCAACCAATCAGTGCAAAGTGGTTCATATGACATCATCGTGACCACGAAATTACTCGGAAGCCACACTGCGTAACAGCTGAGTGCCATTTTTTGGACGTTCTGTACTTGTCGATCTCTGGGCTAAAATGCCGTGTCGTGTGGTGTACGGGTGTAGCAATGTCAGCAGCAATGGCATACATTTGCACAACTTCCCCACTGATGCCGTTGTGTGCCGTGCATGGAATAGATTCGTATCCACGACAAGGACTGACGACAAAATTCCCGTTCAGCAAGATCTCTTCTAGACTAGGTGCAAAGCTGTATACAAAATCTATAGCTTTGCGCCAATGTGGGTAAAAATGACTAAAGAAAATCTGAAACAAAAGTAATGTCATTAAAAGCTACACCACTTTTCTTTGAGTAAACCAAATTATTTACCGGTGTTGGAAAAATTGGCGTTCTACTGCTCATCTACTGCTAAAATTGAAGTGCACTCCTGTGAGTCGGCTTTTGGCGATTACATCACCTGACCTGAACAGTTTTTTTCCCCCGTTTGTTCTTCTATCGACTGTTCTTCGCTGCCGCGAGGTTGCATACATGTCACACAACAAATTGTCGGAACTGGTTTCACTTTGCTACAAGTTTTTAGTATTTTTAAGACCAGCAAACCGAATTTTATTACAAACTTTGCTGCTGCGAAGCTGTCATGTCCCAAGTGATGTTGCAAAATTTTTGGACGGCGCTTGCGTGTGTCACGAGTGTATTGTTTTCAAAACGACAGACTTTCTTTGTTACAAAACTCAACAGGCGGAGAATTGTGTTAGAAAAGGATGTTCATTAGATTGTTTTTCAATGACTTAAATGACTGGCAAGGGGCAAGGTCAGTGTCAAAATTGTCTCCCTGATGTTGCATGCACCCGTCCGTCGTTGGCTCTGTGATATAAGTGTCACGACAAGGTGACTAACAGTACTCATACTCGGCCTGTATGGAATTTCGTGGTTTAATGGAGCTCATAGCTGTATTTTGGCGACACAGTCTTCAAACAGCTAGCTGGCTGGTTACAATTAAGATCTGCAGGGCGCACTTCGACGTTTAATTTTACTGTTCCGACCCAAATCAATATATTTGGGTCGTTCCCGTAGGCCTAACGATACTGGCGGCCCATATCGGAATATATTTTTTGATTAAATTCAAAATGTTCAATTGATTACAAATCCTTATAATTCGGTACGTTTTCATGCAATCCAGACTTTATTTCATAGCTTCTTATTACAGATATGCAAAACGTTGTGTTGCTATACAATTTCCAATCTTTTGAGGTTGACCGAGTCAAAATGGCGGCGACCATTGGATGCAGGATTTCAAGACGAATTATTTTGAAACTTAAGTTTCTAATATAAAATTTTCAATGAATTTGAATATGATTGCTAATATGTGTTGTAACGTTTACACGTATCTTGCACCAAATTAAACAGCCTATTGTCACCGATTCCAATACAAGACACACCCACTACAGTGGCCCGTATCGGAGTCGTGCTGCGTTCACACTTTCGACTTCAAAAAGACATGAATGCAAAGTTCCTAACATCAAAGTTATTGTATCAACTAAATTACACTTTGTAATAAACATTGTTAACAATTTGGACGAAGCGTTTTGTTTTTCCGACTGTTTCGGCGACCTCAGTCACCCTCCCGGGATTCCCATATGGGCCCATATAAGAATGTGTGCTAAATAATTGAATAAAAAATTCTAAAGGTAATGCTTTTGATTAATTTTAATATAAATTGACATGAAATGAACAATTATATGTTTCCTTGATTTTCCACTTATTTTGCATTAAATTAAACGGCCAGTCATCGCTGATTCCAATGCGATGGAGACACGGTGAAAGCCAATTTGTTGTAACGATGATGTCATAGACTTCGATTGGTGCAAGCGCTATCTCATTTTTTTGCGTAAAAGGGGTTCGTGATGGGGCTACTGTATTGTCAAAGGCCTACTTAATTAACGTGCGGGGTATGCTATGACACCGTATGTTGATGTTTTTCATCAATACACATATTTTAGACTTATAAATAATCATTTTGGCACCATATTAGGCCTTTAAGTGATGTGGCCAAACTTGCAAGAAATTTTTCTCTTATTGAATAAATTTTGAGACTTTGAACTTTTCAGGCAGTGTAGGATTTCCAAATGAACACACCAGTATATTGTGGAGAACACTGCACACGTGATGAAACTGAGGTGGACATGTCCATCTTCGATAACATTTAAGTAATAATAGTAGACCCACAAAACTGTATTCTTAAAATCATTAAGCTTTATTACTTTGTTGTTGATAGCGATAACAGTGTATTGGTGACTACTCAATTATAAAACTGTTGTAGGGATGCCTTGTTGGACCTTTCTGTGTGCCTTAGAAAGTAAAGTAGGTGGTTTTAGTGAAGCATAATATAGCATCCACAGTTTGGAACACACTTCCTCATAAAAATGAGCAGGGCTCCTTTCTTGTGGATTTTTATGAATTACCTTAATTACCTTTTGCTAGTGGGTTCATAGATGTTGAGCACAAATCCTCTCCCCATAGGTACACCCAGTGAGGATAAGCTGAAGGGTATTAAGGTTGATGTTTCTAGTAGTGAAGTGATTGTGAAGTCTTTTCTAAGGACCTTTCCAGTGGCTGGAAGCTGACTGCCAAAGGGAACTTCTAGTCGCAGAAGGCAAAGGCCCTCACTATATTCTCCCAGCTGTTCTGTTGTGCTAAACACAATATTGTGGTGTCCAAGTAGCCTTCATGTGCATAAACCTTCAGTGGCTGGCGAGTTGTTCTGCTTGCTCATTCACAACAAGGCTGGCATGGCTGGGGACATAGGTCCAAAAAACATGTTGGAGTGGGCAGTGCTCCTGGTAGATGAGCCAGCTGGATTGGACCAGACCAGAGTGGATCCTAGTCAGCACAGCCATCGAGTCATTAGTAGCAAAGGTGATCTTTATTGCATCAAGGCACAGCTTAGATGGGCGCAGAAGGGCTTGTTGGATTGCGTCGAACTCCATACGTGTGCTGCTTGTGCAGAAACATCTTTTTGCAAGTGTTAGATAATTCTGGCGGATCAGGTATCCCCAGCCAGCTCGGTTGGTATCCTGGCAGAAGTTGCCATCAGTGGCCAGTATCAAGGCATCATCCCCACCTAGTTCCCTGAACATTCGGTGACATCGATTCGGCAGCGCCCTCAGGCCAATATCTACACTCTTTGCTGAAGATTGCAACAATTGCTGGCTCTTCTCCCTGGTCCTCCAATTGAAGCCATGCTGGTGATTCGGCTACTTGGTGCTGACCGGCCGTGGTGACAACAGCAGCTGCTACGTCAGATACCCATGATTGCCAGGACAATCTCTGTCACACTAAAGTTGTGGGAGGGCGTTGGCGCAAGTTCCTGAGGGGTGCTCTTGCCTGTGGGGTAATTTCTTCAAGCCTTTTCATGATGACTGCATGGAGAGGGTGATCTGAGCTTGGATGGCTTTCGCTAAGACAGTTGCCTGCTCTTGGACTTGGCAGTTCACAATGCTAGGTATGCCTATCAGATGATGCAATGCAGCTGCCGGTGTTGACCTGGGACAACCAGTAATGATATGGAGGCCCGTGTTCTGTAGCCGTTCAAGTCTACCTAGTTGGTTTTGGCTGACGCGGGTCATGTGTGGCTCTTGAAAAGCATTAGTAAGTGGCGCTCCTTTGCCTCCCTGCCTGTTGCGACACAAAGAGCATTGTTTCCTCGATTGACTTGAGTGGTGACCTTGTTCACGTGCTCAGTAAAATGAAGCTGACGTTCGAAGAAAACACCCAGGTGTCTAGGGTGATCAGCAATGCCTCGCACTTCTCACCATTGTAATTTTACCATTGCTGGGGCAGTAGTTCTTGATATCGGTCAGCATTGGTTAGTCCTCTTAAAGAGTTGTTGGGGGGGAACTGCCTACTGCACTGTGAATTTTTATGTTATTTATGCAAGTTAATACATTGAAAGGATGAAACTGAGATGGCGTTGTTCGGAATAATTTAGCTGTCTAGATTTGTGGTGGGAATAGGGTCTCGCAAAAATAGTAATTGTGTTTGCCGTACTTTCTCCCGTGTAACACGTTTGTGTGACAAAAGTGCTGCATACATTACTTGATACAACTTCAAATTACTAAATTTCAGGCAAAGTTTTTGGATTTTAAAATCCAGAACATGGTCGGTAGTTGTGATGTGAAGTTTCCCATCCGATTGGAAGGTCTGGTTGTTAATCACGGACAGTTCTCCAGGTGGGTTGGTACTAAAGAAAGCAAACTGCATGTTGAGTTCAAATGTGCTGCTTATAAGTGTCAATGTCCTGTTACTAACCACATTTTGATTTTTGAACAGTTGTTAGCTATGGTGACTTCTCACCAATTTCAACAATAATTACCAGACAGTTCATTTTGTTCTATTTTCATTTGTCAAGGGCTTCTAACATTGTCATGAATGGCCCCAGTTTTTCAACATTTTGTGTCGGTTGTAAACATCCTGAACATGGAAAAGCATTACCTCACTGCTGCGTATCTTTCACCGGGAAAATGAGCAAATAAAAGTTCGCCAGTCCTTCATACTGTGTCCTAAATTTTGTTAACTGTGCATTGGTTAAGTGTTCATCAAAATTTTTGGAGACTTTTGTGCTGTCTGAAATATACCACCAGAGACTGAAGTAAAATATCCTTAAAAAATACAAGTGACAATTCTTTATCTTTGTATTTCGTCCCAATTTGATAAACACTTTCTACTCAAGGTGTGTTTGTAGATTGCTCATTTTTGGAGAATATAAATCGGTAAATAAAACAACAAGAATGGATCAACTGAAATTTGAAATTTTCGGATGTAATAACTTCCTTTGTCAACAAAAACAGAAATAAAGTAAAATCAAACACAAAATGACAATTGACATATAAGATATGGTGTAATGTAATGTATCATTTTGAAATTTGTTGATTATAAACAATAATGTCTGTTAGTTTAATGGAAGCTCGCACAATCTCCATATCAGGATATATTCAGTGAGGATATATTCAGTGAGGATATATTCAGTGAGGATATATTCAGTGTGGTTATATTCAGTGACGATATATTCAGTGACGATACATTCAGTGACGATACATTCAGTGACGATACATTCAGTGACGATACATTCAGTGACGATACATTCAGTGACGATACATTCAGTGACGATATATTCAGTGACGATACATTCAGTGACGATACATTCAGTGACGATACATTCAGTGACGATACATTCAGTGACGATACATTCAGTGACGATACATTCAGTGACGATATATTCAGTGAGGATATATTCAGTGAGGATATATTCAGTGTCCTCTGAAGAGCAAGACAAGAGTAAATCATCGAGAGACATTATAATGATTCATAAAACGACGGCTTTGTTTCGATACTTGTCACATCTCACCTTCAGTCAGAATGTCTTATACGTTTGTCCATATACCGTTTATTGCAATTAAAATTGTGTTACTTTTCCAGTTATGAACCCGAGCTGTTTCCAGGGCTGATTTACCGCATGGTTAAACCAAGAATAGTACTACTTATATTTGTCTCTGGAAAAGTTGTTTTAACAGGTATGTATGCCATAACAGGTATGTATTCCATAATGGGTACCGTATTCGCCCTAATAAGTACCTAGGGCGCTTAGAAAAATTCGCTTCAGGAAGGGGGGGGCGCTTATTGTAGCCCAAAGTAGTTGAAGCCCGGTCTCCAAAACGGGTAAAATCGTAAGCTAGAATTCATCAAGTTTACGCTCTGTGACGCATATGTAACCTATGACAGAGTTTCTACAAAATTGCAGTGCATTGCTATCAAACTTTGTTGTTAAATTACGAGTATTTTTCAGAAAATCCCTGTGTGAAAACTCGCCGACTGATGCGTCGCTGCCTCGCGATCGCTGCTAAGTCAACTTGAATTCTTGAGTAAAAATATAGGTTTGACTCAACAAATTACCTGAAGTCCTTAAGTTTTCAAAATAGCATCCCTAAGATTTTTAAGTTCCTGTGGAGTCGGGATTAACTGCATACTAAATCCAAATCTGCGCTAGATCATACCCCGTTCATGTGTTGCGGGACACATGAAAAATCCCTGGACGAACACACATTTTGTTGTCACGTGATGTTTTATAGTTCGTCTGTTTGTTGTGTGAGTAAGCGCCAGAGTTCATTTGCCAGAGTAAACGCGATGTAACAATCTAGGTGTGCAACTAAAGAAATAAACTCAAGCAGAACGTGTTTTATTTAGCACCTGTTGATCTCATCTGCTAAAAACCATTAGAGAATTGTCTTGGTAAGGTCGATATTGAGTCGTTGGGTCATTGGATGCGTGACAGTCTAACAGTTATTTTTCGGGGGGTTTAAGGGTGCAGAAGTGTTCACTATTGGTGGGTCATTTTGACTTTAAAATCACCAATTACAATTAATTTTATAATTCCTCCTATAACGCAAATGCTATAACGCAAATGTTTTTTACGGTATTAAAAGCTTTCGTAAATAAGTCCCAGTATTTATTTCTTGCCAATGCTATGCTACTCGTTTCATGAATAGATAGTTCCAGAAAACTAATCGTGGTTGACAGGTATTTTTTGTAACGCCCGCTTCCTGGACACGTGCTTTTAACAAAGGTTTGGATTCCTGTTGAAGGAGAAGATCTGTACAGGAAAGATGCAATACAATCCCTTTGACAAGTACACTGCATCTGTTCTGAAAGGCCAGACCATAATAGGACACGTCCCTCGCAAGATCAGCAAAACCTTTGCATTCTTTTTGAAGCATGGTGGAAGTTTGAAGTGTATAGTCATGGCTAAATACCGACATAGCGGCGAGGTTTGTGGTCTACAAATTCTGCGCACAATGATTTTTTTTTCAGGACTATTGGATCTTATTGATAAATTGAAGACGTTACTGTAGAATTTTAGAACTGTGGGTAAGGCATTTTTTGCATGTACACGGCGTTCATGGACTGGGCGCTTATTTTAGCAAAGTCTGAAAACGTTTGGGGTGAGGCGCTTATAGGGGCATGGGCACTTATTAGGACGAATATGGTACATGTGGTATGTATGCCATCCAATTATTGTTGTTGCTATAGGCTGGTAACGTTGTGATGCTAAGCCCAGGTATTATTCAATTAAAAGAAATCTCATTCTGTGAACTTGACATGTAAAGTTACAGTGTCTCACCCCCCCCTCTCTCTTCCCTCTCCCTCCCTCCCGCCCTCCTTCCCTCCCGCCCTCCTTCCCTCTTTCAAGTGTATGTGTGGAGATAACTATGAACAGTTCCATGACATGTGTTTTCAGTAAGTGTGTAGTCACCATATGTTATGGGCACATGGTTGACAGTTTGAACTCCGGATATTTTATTTGTGGTGTGTCATCAATGTAAAATGGCAGATCATACACAAAAATTGGACCCAATTTGTATCGTCGTCTTACAGGTAGCTGCCCTTAACTTGTTCACCGCGTTGCATAATGTGTGTAATGATGTTAAAGGACTTTTGTTATTCCCCGCTTACTTGTTTTGCTTGTTTATTGCGAATTGTCTTCATTTCGCAATGTTTGACATGGTATGAAAATGTTTTCGAATGTTTGTTGCCTGTTTTTCTAAAGAAATTGAAAAACCATCCTATAAATGTGACATGAATCGTACACTTTGC
Organism: Phoronis australis; assembly: GCA_002633005.1. Taxonomy (NCBI): domain Eukaryota; kingdom Metazoa; phylum Phoronida; family Phoronidae; genus Phoronis; species Phoronis australis. Next base: position 404,181 of record NMRA01000102.1, on the reverse strand, counting down.
TTTTTGTGACTTTTATTTCTTACTTTAATTTTATGTCCTCTTTTATTTCCAGGAGCTAAAGTCAGGCAAGAAATCTACGAGGCATTTGAAAATATTTATCCAATTTTAAAAGGTTTTAAGAAAGCATGATACATTTACTCTGTCTGAAGCACATCTGTTCAAGTCATTATTAGCTACCTCTTAAAAAGTTCCAGTTGTGTAAATGCTTTATTTTCATACAGTAGCACTATCAACACACTTGGTATACAGTTTACATAGTTCATGCCTGTCATGGAAAACCTGGGAGAAAATGGAAATGACTAGAAGTGTTAGTTCGTGTATGCAAAACTCAGTAGAAAATGAAAGAGGTTTGAACTCCATGGGAAATTCTGTAAGAATAAATGAAAACCTTTCTTCAGGGAGTCATAAGTTCACGTATTCAATTACACTTGGTTACTATCATTATTAGTAAAAATTACTTTTCATCTACTTATTTGGGTGGAAGAAACTCATGGAAATTGAAAATTAGATATTGGAAAACTTACAAGGAACTCTTACAAAATGAAACTAAATTGTCTAGGGTGGGAACCATACTTTATGGAACAGTTTATGCTTGCTCTCTGTATCAGATAAGTAGGGTTTCATGTTGGCTACTCGTGAACCGTCTTCATTCATGTTGCTCTTTTAACATAATATTGTTTAACATTTTTAATCGTCCCTTATTAGCTGAGTTACTGCTGCTCTTCACACCACAGATGGATTAGTTTCCCCCAAGTAAGATATTAAGCTTTTACATATTGACAAGAGTAACACCATGGTATTCCTTAAGCTGAATGGTGGTGTTTATTGAAAACTTGACTTTTCATGTTTCATCTCGTGCTTTTGTTGAGAAAAAGTTAACCATTGTAATTTTATAGTAGAGTAAGTTTCTTTTTGAAAGCCTATTTTGTTGTATCTAGGTCTTACCTTCAATGGTTTGAGGTGTAAATACAATCAGGTTTCTAATGCATGAGCTTTGAATATTGATTCTCAGTTGCCAAACACATTTGTACACAAGACAATTGCCAAACACATTTGTACACAAGACATTTGCCAAACACAGTTGTACACAAGACAATTGTGTGTATTGCATTATATCTTGTTGATTTGCCAAATGGACTAAATTCGTGTTGCTATTGGTATTTAAGCAACGTTAATTTGACGTTCTATTAAAGAAATGAACTTGATTTGTGTCAGTAATGGTTATAAAACTGGTTTCAACTTGTTTCCTTCTCTGATGAAAAGTGGTTTCTGTGCTTTGTTAGAACTAGGAGATCCTTGATATGCTCCTCCACCTGCTGTAGCGAACAAATTTGCTGAACTAGTCTAAAGCAAGAATGAACTGTCGGTTGTTTCCAAGCTCAGAAATGATCTCCAAGTTGTAATGAAGAGGTTGAGGCCAATTTCACAATTGAGCTTAGTCTAAATCATTTCACAACTGAGAGTAGTCGAAATCATTTCACAACTGAGAGTAGCTAAATCAACAATTCTTTTTATTGGAAGGCGGATTAATGGTGATTTCTATAAAAGACCATTCTTTAAAATATACATCCTACATCATGAGCTGTCGTTAGTGTTTTGATCACTGTTATTTGTAATATCGAAATACAGACTTATTTTGATAACGTGTACTGTGTGGTTTTATCATGTGTACTTATCCAGGCATCGTGTTACATTCACTGGTTTGAGTCGTGATCATAGAAGCTGTGTTAGCACTTAGTAAGTGGTGAGATAGGTGTTCGACAATATTGTGCCAGAGTTTTAGAATCGACAAATTGTAGTATTGTGCACTCGTACACGCAAACCACAAACTCTTTGACATAAACATAACTCATTCTCAACAATGATTTATGAATACTTGCGACGAATGGTTTGCTGGTGAGGTTGAGTCTTCAGCTGAGTGTCTTCGTTTCATAATCTCACCCCGGCCAACCCGCGATCGAGAACGCAATTTGGCGCGAGAAGCGGAGCCAGGCAAGGTGAGTAAATTTGATGAATTTTCTTTGTTTTTACTTCGAATGTGAAAACAGAGACATGAGTCCAAGGCGTAACAAATTGAGGAAGGGCAGGTAGAGGTTTAGGCTAGTGTCTCTTCCAATAATTGCAGGAAAGTTTCGTTAACCCAAGCATCGCATGAGTGAAGGTGATTTGTACGTTATTTTGGCAAGTTGCGGTTAATTTTGGCTCAAAATCAATAAATTGACCATGAAGTTATGAAGAAATGACGTGAGAAAATATGACGCAACGCTTTTTGTTGTTGTTTTGTCAAGATCTCTGAATTTTCGACACTTTTCTGTTGGATGCGATCGAGAACGCAAGTTAGTGTTTATTTATGCGATCGGGAACGCATCGTGGTGTGTCGAACAGCAATGAACTTTTTACTCATAAAACGTGAAAAGGGTTACAAAATAAGTGTGGTGCAATGAATTAGTCACATTTTGCGTCATTACTGCGTTATTTTCGTATCAAAACTAAATAGCATCGCGTATTACCAGTAAATCGCCATGAGCACTACATGTACACCACAAGCATACTATTTTAGTTATAGATATTTTCACAAATGAATTTGTTTTCATTTCAGGAAACAAGTTCATTGTTATTGTTAGGCGAGCTTCAACGAGCATGTTTCCCGGCACGACGTGAAGGTACACCCTACCAGGGTTTTGAAAAGTAGACCGACAGGCATCTACTTTTAGACGAAACCACTGGGAACAAGGGGTTGTAAACTGAAGACTCACTCCGGAGTTGTGGCGTGTCAGCCAGGGTAAACAAATTGTTGCAGCAGATGAAAGCGAGTGTCGAATCTTCTTGCAAAATTGTGACAGTAAAAGGAAAAAACAACCAGTGAAGTCAAAGAATGATAATGTTCTTGCCCATGGGGAGAGAGAGGAGTGCGGCAACACTTCACGAGATGATTCAAAGATTCCCGCTCATGATGTCTAGGATTTAAAAAATTGCCAGAAGTTGTGGAAACTGATGTGCTGATAAAATGGGTGAAATTTTACTTGATGTTTTACTGATGAGCGATGCAGAGATGAACAGACTGACTTGTGGCATCCGCCGTGTGGCTTGAATGTTCGTTGTGTTATACTCTACTGTTCTGTAGTCTTAGCCCAAAGCTCACCGGCGGTGCCATCTTCAGTTTATGATCTCCAGCTAACTTGAAAAAGATTGAGAGTTATAATATACGTACTGTGTTGTGTTTTTCTCAAAACGTAGTCAACATGTTGTCTTTTACGTCACTTCAACTACACACTGTAGTGATTTACACAGGAAATCAATACACAAAACGTATATAGGCCTACCCGAGAGTGGCGTACATGAAGTAATATCCCACGCCGAGACATTATTCCGCGGATCACATCCTATGTATGTAGTTGCGCGTTAGGTTGCAAGTTTTCTCTTGAAAAAGAAACAGTTTTAAAAGTAACGATCTATTTCTTAAAAAGAGGTAGCAAAGATGAAAACAACGGCAACTCAGTAGTGAACTTGTAACATCTCCTGGAAATTGTTAAAAAACAACAATTTTTGATATTTTAATTTCCTAGGAATCGGCGCCTGAGTTGCTGACGATATAGTATTCAGCAATTGAAAACTGAGAGAAAGTGTCATATAATTAACAGTTTTGTCCAGATTTTACGTTTAGGGCCTGGTTGCATGTCGAGTGTTAGTTACACTGTTGCAACTGTATTACTTTAAACTATATTCGAAAAGTTTGATGATCGAACCGGCTGAAGACGTCGAGTCGACATTGACCTACCTTTTGAACTTTCCATGTCAGAGGTCGCTGTTGAAGTTGTGTAGGAGGTGAATGCGGAAAACTTAGTTTATTACATGGCCGTATTTCCCTCGACAGATTCAACGTGCGTGGGATAAATATAGATTGTTACATGGCGAAGTCGTTATCCCCCGTTATGTAGAGCCCGAGTGGATTTTGGAAAATTATCGCCCGAGGGGCGTTATCCCCCGTTATCTAGAGCCCTCGTGGATTTTGGAGAATTATCACCCTCGGGGCGTACGACTTCGCCATGTAATAATCTATATATATTATTATTATAGCATTTCTATTATAATTTTAATCTTTTAATTATCACATATACCTCAAAATTGGTCATACAAAAACATAAAATATTGCTTAGGGAAATTAACATTACAAATTCATTGAACATTTCCTAGGAATTACTTTTGGAATGTACGACAACTAAATCATCACTGAATCACGTATTTTGGACTGATTGATAATGTAATTGGCTCTCACACGAAATCAACAACTGAAAGCAATTTCTACAATAATCATACACATATATTTTATTTTAAAATACTAATTCGTCAAAACAATTGTATGTTTAGTATTGCCCAATGACACTTAGTGTGGCCATTTGAATCTACCTAAACACCTGGTTCTGTTAAAGATCCTGTTGAAATAACACAAATTTAGAAAGAAACTTGAGGAAAAAAGGTTCAAAACAAAACGTCAAAATACTATTACATCAGACAAATAGACCACTACCAACCATAAACTCTGTAAATCTGAATAAACTATAGAGACTTAACAACTTTCACCACTGGACTTGATGATTTCATCCATGACGTTTCTGCTTCTTAGTGCCTGTAGAATGAAGGAGACATACTGCTTTGCATGACATGTCACATTCATTACAAAAAGAAGTGTCCTCGTGATGTGACGCAATGTGTCCCGTCAGATTCACTCTTTCCCTGAAACTTTGGTCACAGATAGGATACTGAATCGACTTGGTTCCTGAGCACGATGCATCATGTCGTGTTTTCCTATTTGGTAAAAAAAAAACTTGACGCATGCGACGCGTCAATCACAGGGCTGGTATAGGTCTTGCTTGCTGTATTGTCACTGTGTTTTGTTGCATGTGGTCATACTAGGTCGATTTCTTAGTTCCTGAACGAAGCTCTACAACATCCACACACCCTCCTTTGTGGCATGCAGCGTGGACTATAAAACCCTGAAACGCGAATTTTTTGGTTATGAGTCATCGGGATCGAAAGTCGAGCGCATGTACAGGGGAGGGTTAAATGAGTGCCAACTGGTGGCACTACAGAAGGTACATACACAAAACTGAAATGTTTCGCGTGCGGGACGTGCTTTTGCAATGCGCATGGGTAAAGCATGGCCCCGTCACTTGTACCCTCCGTGTTCAATCCAGTGATAAGAACAATAAAAAACGACCCATATGGTCCAGTACCCGGGATATAAGTGTCCGCTTCCTGTACTCAGGGTTGGGGGTTCAGTCTCACTGCCCTGATACTCAGGCACGTAGGAAAGAAAAAATTATTGGGGGACACAAACCAATTTGACTTCGCCAACCTAACCTACCCCCTTGCTATCGTCACGCTCCCCCTCCCCCCCGGCCCCCCCCCGNCGCCATAGGTGGGGGTAGGCCTAATACCGGGGATGCAGTCGTATCAGGATTTGAGTAGCCGTGAACCAACAAACCAACACGGAGAGTAAGAATGCGTCTAGGCTCTGGGCGCACTGACGGGTACTGAGCTGGGAGCTCCCTGAAGTAACTATACCTAGGTCGATGGTCAAGGTTCCTTTTATTACGATCCATTTTTGGGAAAACTTCATTTTATTATGGGGATTCTTTGAAGTAATTTTTGAAAGGCGAGGACCCGAGGTGCCTGGTATGATTGCCTTTGTGTCCGTTTCAGAATCCCTTAATGAAACACAGGCGGTACTCCAGTTTCTGGTTGCTAGGGAAAATCAGGATACATAGAGTGTCCCAAAAATGTACACACTTCAACGTCTGGGGTTCAAATTCAGTTCCCGTGGGTATCTGAGATTCTAAGCAGGCCTACTGCATGGTTGCATCTTATTTTAACGTGGGTGTGCCTGTCATGACGTCCTCCGTGCATGTGCGCACCTGGGGGGGCTCGATGGCAAAGTGGGAAAACTAAGGTCCGCCTCAGAGAAACAAAAAATTCGAGAAAAACGACACAACAGTCCACTAAAAGGGGTGGATACGGCGTATGCACAATTCATAGCCCTGAGCGAACCCCGTATTCGGTTTTTTTCTTTAGTAAAAGGTCCACATCCTCAAAAATTCGAACTCCCTTAATTTTAGGCTGGATGCGCGCATGCCCTGTGTGTAGTATGCACGGGAAATGCAAGCAAGCGATTCAGTTTAGAAGAACAAAAATTCATTGCGCAATACTACTGGAAACCAAAAACATCGAGGAAGTTCAAAGACAACCTTTCCAAGTTGATGACCAATAAGTTAGATTTTATTTATTTAAGTACCTGAACTTCGTTTTTGAACTACGGTTTGTAAACTTAAACCCAGTAATATAGTTCCTAAGCCAATAAACAATTTATTGTCATTTGAATAGGGAGAACATTTTAGGACACATTGTTGAGCTGTGCGAAATTCATCAATTTCCTTGAGACTTATTTCAGATAGACAGAAATCGTTTAGTGTACTTTTATATTTGGGGATCTGATGATAGGTCGAATTTTCCCCAATGTCGGCCTGCAATTAAATGCAGTGAAGTATTGTCATTTCTTACAAGATTGGCTTCTAATTGTCAAAAATATCATCTCTCAATCAGTCCACTTTCGTAGAATACATAAACATGTAAATCAGAAACCAACAATCAAATCCACGAGCACTGCATTTACCTTGATTTAATGACTTAATTCCTGTTTAATCCCCTGTTAGTGACTTCAAACAACAAATCTTGCACCGAAGTCAAAAAGCAATGCATTTATTGTCATTTGAATTTTGAGTAATTTTTTTTGGGACGTGTCCAAACTTCATCAATGTTTTTGAGAGTTATTTTAGATAGGCAAAAAGCGTCCAAGTGCACTTTACTATTTGGGAATCGGATCATAGTTTTTCCATATTCAGGCTTCAATTAAATTCCCTGAATCGTCATCATTTTTAAAAGATTAGCTTCTAATTGCCAAAAATCACCTATTAACCTGTCGATTTTCGTAGATACATAAACATGTAAATCAGAAACCAACGAATTTGTTAATCAAAATGTAATGTTATAAGCGATTTCCGGATGCATGCTCGCAAACTTTTGACGGGTAACCGGGTGAATATGGGAGATTGGGCATTCATAGTGAGGTGTATTTTTGCTCTTTCCGAGGTATCTATAACGGTTCACGAATTTAACTTGACCTAAAAAAACACTGAAATATTTGTTTAATTTTTTTATAATTTTGAGTATTTGGGTACACTCGTTCGACATGTAGGCTACGCGGTCACTCCAATGGTAGCCTGGACAGCAGTGTTTTCCACATTGGGGAATTCCTTACAAACAACTCATAGTAACCATCTTCAAAAGAAAATTATTCTTATGATAATATAGGGAACAGTAACATTATTTTATAACTAACCATCGGAAATAGTCCTTTTGTGTAATTAAAAAACAGCGGTCTTCATGTTCTTTAAAATTCCTGACTCCCTTTCAATGGCGGTCAATCCTGTTATATTTTTTCACATTATTTGATTGTTTGGGTCGAATGTCTTGATAATGCTGTGCTGTGCACGAATGTTTTGTGTTTTTTGATGAATTTCGAATCACAATTTCCCTCGTGAATACTTGGCAGTGTTGGATTTATATGTAAAAAGGGACATTTCTCCGAACTGCTCCACCGAAATAGGGTCCCGTCTGAAATGGGACACCTTAATAATGAAAAGCTAAACATCATTAAGCTTGGAAAAGAGTGACAATTCATTCTACCATCGTGTGGTCAGACGACAGTGCAGGAAGTGACCTTCCTCAACATGAAAGTTGGTTGCACGATTTCACAAAAAAAAACAACAGGAAAATAGAGTCCAACATTGCGTCCTCTCTCCGTGAGCTTACCCTAAGAATTTGTCAATAGAAATATGAAAACTGTGGTCACTTGAATATCATCAATGGCCTCTTTCAGACAGGGGCCCTTCTATGTGCAAATATCTATATTTTCAAAAATCAAGAAATGTGCAGCAATTGATGATATCTGTCAGGTCATCATTTTTTCTCAAGTAATATACAATTCGAGAAAAAAAACGACAGTTGTCTCCGTTATCCCTTGCCAGAGAGGGGCCTCTGGAAAAATATGGTTTTGCAGTCGCGAAATTGACTTACTGAATTTAAAAATCTGGTAAATAATACGCTCCGCAAAAGCTTCGCTTTACAAATTTTCTCGACTTTTCGAAATATCTGTATGAATGATTACGTGCACGTTTCCAAGTGCATCTAGACGACCTGTGCTGTGAAAGAGGAGAACCCAACAACAATGTCCTGGCCAGGCTCCTCAAAAGGTAAACCATGCACTGATACAGAGTTGTAAAATGTTCTCTTGAGTTTTCTCTCTTATCCGCATTTAGCAGTCTTTCTTTTCTCGACTGTCCCCGCCCCACGCGTCGGTTGCCACGGTTTAACTGAACGCTGACGCCTGAAAATTTTGGGTGCCCCCCACTTCCTACGGCCCTGTATACCCTTGAGCCAGGTCTCTAGCTCCTCAGCTCGGTTTTAGCTATGGCATAAAAATGGTTACGTGTACAGGTGATCAGTTCAGTGGATCTATATGAGCAGCCTGTCCACGTCTGGTACAACGTGTACTAAACCGTCTGCAAGTGTTGTTGTTGTTGTTGTTGTTGTTGTTGTTGTTGTTTGATGATCACTTTGAATTCTTAACTGAAGAGCTTCCGGGGTTTAAAAACATAAGCACACTCGTGCGATCTTGAACTATTGCCGAATGAGATGGTATTCAAGTCACAGGAAATGCGTACGTGCGCCACTTGAGAATCCACAAGTTTCGTAAGGTTGGCCAACCTCAAACTCTTGAGACGCTGGTTGCATCAACTCAACAGTGGCCATAGTTGAGGCGCTGAACCTCATCTTTTATGAATTCAGCAAATAGCTATGCACAAAATGTCAAAGGATTGTAATTTATGAAACGTTTTTGAGTTTTTTCGAATGAGACTCATAATTCAACATTGAAGTAAAAAAGGACAAATTGTATTTATCACTTTTGCCGTGACTGTTGTACTTATATCTTGAATATAAAGCGACAAAATGTGAGGAACATGTCAAAGGTGATTAGTCAACATTTTCACTGGATATGTCACTCTTTCCTGAACTAGTAACTATTGCATACACAAAATCGTAAATGCTTGTTCAAAGGGTTACCCCAAAAATAAACAAATTGGTAGTTTTCGTTGACTGCGATATTTTAGCATTATGCACTGGTGTGATAACCGGAAGTTGGTCTCTTGTTAGAATAGTTCAGGTCTTATTTCAGTTTCATGCTTTCTCTGTTTTAATCAACAGGATTGGTCATTGATAGGGTGAATGTTTGGTAATTGGCGACTTACATTTTTTAACGTTTTTTTTTGTAAATCCGGTATTCTACAGCCCGGATATAGTATAGCATGGGGTACTCCACTGCATTTTGACGGGGTGGAGACATAATTTGAGATACCCACCCATATGACAGAGAGTAATCGAAAAAAACGGACTAGTTTAAGAGTCAGCGTCCAGGAAAGTCACCCTTCTGTAGGTGTTTATTTCATAAATTAGTACTACATTTTTCATTAAGAGCTCAAGTGATGTCCAATAGGCCTCCTAAGGAGCCCTAGTTCCGACCTCAACACCTACCGTCTGTCTACCTGCAATAAGCACACTGCCGTCTTCTATACTGGGAATTTCCGCAGAAAGGCTCACCCGATGAAACGCTCATGCCAATGGGCATTTATTTGATATTAGTACTTCGGGTTTCAAGCGTTCAGACATTGGGACGTTTATTTCGAAAATTGCAAGAGATGCAAATAGGTCCTGGGATGCTTCGTCAAGGTTTGAAGTAGTCCATGATGAACTGATCAAATTTAGTTGCGCATGTAAGTCTTTTGAATGGACTTGGCAACCTCAAGGGTCTTAGTGTCAACTGAGCTGCGAAACGAGATGCTGACATTGTAGAGGCTTACAAGCTCATTGACACAGCAGTTGACGAAGTGCAAGCGTTGGGAACAAACATCGAAGATATCTGGGTAGAATGGTTCCAAGACGAGCAAATCATTGGATCCGATATACAAATTCCTCGGTAGTCTAGACAACAGAAGGATAGGACTAACGTATGAGTAACCACTGGGGATTAAAATTTTAGAGAGAAGTTTTCAATTCAAAATGCTTTGCATAGTACACTTTAGGTCTCGCGACGGACCAGGCCAGCTTGATTTGTGTAGATGCTGAGTTTCAGTGTACTTCTGGTCCCTCGGCGAACTAGTCTTGTGATTTTTTTTACCAAAGTGTGCTTTGTAAAACTATTTATCTCAGCCAGTACTGTTTGGTCCCGCGACAGATCGACTATTTTCATAGGGATAATAAGCACAGGTGTACTCATCTGGTCTCTCTGCAAACTAGTCCAGTGTATCTTTTCACCACTGTGCACAGGATGTTTTGGTTTCGTGAAACTGTTTTCAGATGATTTGTTTCCTGATAGATTTGACGTTTTTTAATTGTTGTCAACGTGATTCAGCTTAATAAAGTGATACCTAATTATTTATTGTCGTTTTTAATAATAGAATATGAGTTGAGAGCATGTTTATTTCCGGACTAACAGTACAGGTCTTCGTTCTTAAACAACTTGAGGCTGCTGTTACGCGATCATCTGATATTCAAGTTTTTACGCCCCGTCGGTGCTCCTTAATTATGCTCTTGAATATTTGGAAATTGTCTTAACCCCTGTATACACACCACACTTTTTCGTATACGACTTTTCGTATGCTAAAAAAGGTGTGTGTAAGCAGATGTTCCAACAAAAATTTTTGCTGGTGGCGTGACTCATACCCAGATGCGCACAACATGGTTTCACGTTCATGTGACGAAATCGAGAAGGGTTTTTAATTATCTTAAGAAAAACTCCAGAGACATGTTAAGTGCCAGAAACTTACCAGGGTGCATGGAAATTTCACTATTTGGCTACAAAAACAAAAAAATATCTTACTCGGGAGGGGAAACCCCCTCCCGACCTCCCCACGCTCGGCGCCACGCGCCTAGGATTCGACCTTGGCGGGAATCCTAAACCCCCCCCTTGGTGAAAACGTAGATCCGCCACTGACGGTTCACATCCCACAGTGTTAATTTATGAGTTCTGACACAAGTATGGGCAATGTCATTATGTTCGTAAACACTGAAACAGAAATAGGTGACGGTCGTAGCGTTTTCTTTATTTTCTGAGGCTGAGTTTGTCCCGTTCTCAGCTGTGTTTAAGTCTGGTGAAAATGCTAACCAATTCAATTCATTCTGTTGATTTTATTTGCATCTGTTCATCTTGTATTATTTCAGGTGACACCCGCCACCCGTGCGCTCGATTTGTAACAACCAGTCTCATATATAAAATTTTATCAATTTGCAATAAAAATAAACAAAATCTTGAAAATTTCAGAAAATGAAACGTTACATAGCACTCTTTGTCAGTCATGAAAAAGACTGCACTGACGAAGACCACATAAGCGACATAACCTAGCTCAGTCGTGTACCTTCCAGCCTTTATCACCCAATGGGAGAATACCAAATCTAAACTGGTAAAATAAAAGCCTTCTTACTCTAGGAAAACACAAATTTAAATATTCCTTAAATTTTCCTAAATGTCATGTAAGTTCTCAATTTTGGTTTTGACATAATTCCCTCCTTCCACTGAATTTTCTATTGAATCATAATGAAGGAATTCAATGCATTCTAGGACAGAAAGAATTCGGAGTTGGATGCAAAGATATTATTCATATTGTACAATTGAAAATGCATTTTAGTTCAGCTGACCATTTTTTCCACAATGACTTAAGTCCCATTCAAAAGTCTTTTTCGTCAGGCGATATGTGAATGCAAGCCAACGCACTCGGCCGCCGGCAAACGACAACTCTTGGACTGGTCCGGCACACTTAGTATTTGAACGAACTTATGAGGTTCATTTATTCGGGTTCCGAGTTCACACATATGCGATCTTCAGATCAAACAAAATTCCAACTTCAAACACAGCATTAACTGTAATTTTCAAGTCCTTTCCCAAAGTGCCAAAAGCGTTCTTTCAAATTCCGGATTCACTTTTTACTGAGCCCCTTCGCAGAACACACCGGTTGCTTTCATACTTGTTCCCACCAGAGGACGCGTTGTATTTCGTTATGCTTATTCAGAGCCTAATTTGAATACTCTGTCAGTCATAAAGCAATCTGACCAATCATAGTGAGCGAAACAATCTAACGACAACCTACTTGCAAATGGAACATTTTCACCTCGTGAAAATTTGGTTTACTATTTCGTTGTTTTCTTTTTAAAAACTCAGTACTAGATCGTGAAAATTTGCACACGTAAACAATAAAGATTGATTTTTCCCCTGAAAAAATATCAATGAACAATATGAATGTTACACAAAGTTATGTGAAATTATTTTACCCCCTACTCATTCTGTTCCACTCACTCAAGTTGCACACTCATTTGGCTCGGCCACTCTGACCTCTTTGTCGTGGAGAAGTAAAGTCCTGTGGACTTCGTCGAAATTATCGCTTCAATATCACTAATTTTGTGGGATTGGTTGTGTGATATGTAAATTAATATTGTGGAGAGTATTTTGGTGAACAACTTTTAGTCGTGACTATCAAAATTAGGCCAAATTTGTCCATTCAGAATTGGACATTGTTTTCCCTCCAAAATTCAAGATGCCGCTTTTGAGAAAGCAACCTTTTGTCAGGAAAAGGCCTCCTGCCGATATCAATCCCGACGAAGAAGTATTCTGTTGTGAGACAACAAACGAAATCTTCCGTGATTACGAGTAAGTATATGTTTTGTTTTTTTATGCGTTTACACCTGGTCTGCTCCCACGTGAATCCCAAGGATTTCGGATTTGCCTAATGCCTGTCTCAAAAATTTTGATCGCAATGACTGATAGGCCACTGCGCCATTTTCTAACAGATGGCTTTTGTTCTCTTAGGGAATTTTTCAATCGGGTCATAGAATGCAACAGCTTGGTATGGAACTGTGGAATAACTGGGAGATCTGGACTTACCTATCAGGAGGCCCTGGAATCCGAGGAACGAGCCAGGAAGCACTTGGACTCATTTCCAGCGTATCTGAGACGAGTGGTTTTATACCTGGCATCACGAACCAAGCGAACTCGACTCAGTGATGTGAATGATGATGTGTTTGTCTACGTGAAAGACAGATTCTTCAAGGGCGAAATCGTGGATGCTGCTGTTGCAGAAGAGGAAAAGTGAGTTTGGGTTGATGTCGTAAAAGGTGACAATCATGAATATTCAGAGAATTCCCATAGAAATCATACAACCTGTTAATAAGTGGATCTCTGGAAAATAGAAGGGGTAACATGAAACTCGTTTTACTGTACAAAATTGTTAACGGTGTAGTTGCAATGAATGCTGCTGACTGCTTAACCCCATTACCACCTACTCGATCTTCTAGGCACAGCAATGCACTCTCATTCTATATTAAATATATAGTAGGCTAAATCTCCATTTCTATAGTTTCTTCCCATCCATAGATTGTGGATCATTCTCAACCTTGTAATAAGTTTAAGTGAACTCGTTTGTTTTGGCTAATGTCATTTACTTGGTGTTACTTAAAATCGGTAAAAAACTTGATTAGGCCTCCCCGATATGCCCGTATTGAGGCCATTCGCTTATATCTGAATTTTTTTGCTAAGACTATTGTCTACTCAAGTATTTTGCATTTATAGGGTATGTACCTAAGTTAGGCTTATATGTCAGCATGAGTGTCCCTGGTACAGCTCGGTGCATGCCTTGTTTCATATTTGTAAAGGATGAACAAAATTAGTCTTGAAACAGTCCTGAATAATTTCTAATGTTTGAAAAAAACAAATGTTTGATTGACATTTAATGTGTCATGTAATTTAATATTCCCAGTTAAAAATGTGAACAAGTGTTTACAATTAATTTAGGTGCAAACTAAATACATGTACATGCAGTATGTCTGGGCATATTTTTCAAGTTTATGTTGTTCACAAGATTCTTCATTGTATTCCACGAGCCAATTCAATTAACTGAGAATGTTAAAAAGTAAATAGAATGCATCTACACCCATACCATCACCTTTAGGCATGGTTTTATTCAAGTGGTTCGCATATTGGCCCATGTACCTAATTCCGAATATAGGCATAATTATTCTAATTTCTTACTCTGTAGTTGTTCATTGAATGTGTTGGTGTACGTAATTCGGTTTATCTTTTTACAGAGTTATGGGAGTGAAAGTGATAAAAGTAATCCAGGAAAAGACATGTGCTCCAGAGTTGATAGTGTTGGATTCAGATGACAGTGAGGAGGAGTAAGTTAATCTGATGTTCAAGCTTAATATTTTGCTCATTCATATTCTCTGCTCAAATAGTGAGCTCACGTACTCATGCTGGTAAACTTCCCGAGCAAGCTGCCTCATTTCACACTCGTACACATTAAGCGGATTGCGTTAAGTTTCGTAGTGAATCAAAACATTTGTTTCACTTTTGTCAGTTTTTAATGGAATAGCCTATTCAAATTTCTGATAATTGGTAGTCCAGTTTATAGTCCGTCAACTCGCAAGATTGCGTGTGGAGTTGTGGACCATTTTGGGTTATGTACAGTTAAACTTTATAAGTGTGTCAGTTTTGAAAAATGTCAAATTTCTAGGATAAGAAATTTACAGGGATGCTCCAGTTCGAATAACTTAGTAATTTCTTACTGCGTTTTGAATCAGTTTTTAGTTAGCTAAATATTTTGGCACGCTCGGCAATTAGTGAACGTAATACTGACATAATCATCTTTTACACACAATTTAAAAGTTGGGCTGTTTTTTGAAACTGTGCCTGTCACTTTGGGTAATCAGATTAAGATGTCAATTCATAGCCATGTAAATGGTAAGGGAAAAACATTGTATTTGAGATGTTGCTGTTTGAGGACTCAAAAAGTATACTTTCATGCACACTTGAAAAGATGTGGTGATGTCACCAAGGTTGTCAGTCATAGGAGTGATTGACATTTACTTTGATTGACTTAACTTTGAATAGGACAGTTGATCACACAAACTTTTGAGACAGTAGACACAGTTGTCCTTATAGACATCTTTTTATTTTAGACCCCTCAGGAAACCTACTCCCTGTGTCAGTTCTGAAAACCCAGCCAATTTCCAATATGTGGTGCAGCTGCCTGATGGAAAGGAATTTGTGGTGATGGCCAACTGTGTTAGGTAAGACCAGGTTGTTGTTTTCTGAAGTGGGCCAAAAATATTTTGGAAAAGTCAGGCCTTGGCGCTATTAAAATCGCCAGATTGCATTTTGCAACCTAGCCAAAATCCCAGGTCGCATTTTGGAAATCCAGCTCGCATTTATAAATGCCAGGTCTCAAAATTTTCCCGCCATTTTTACGCACCATCGAGAAAATGTTCAGATTATGCTCTTACCTGCAATGTTAAATACTCACAAGTTTCAGATCGCAAAGTTAACTTCGTTCATGCTAGCACGGCATTACTCTTCTTCACGACCGCCATTGAAAGGCTCTAGACTGCAAGGCTACTTGCCAACGTGAAAGTTGAATCAGTGCTTTCTAACCGACAAGTGCATTCGAGTAGCTAAGTTTGCGATGTGAAAAGGGAGGAAAATGCCAGTTGAAAAAGTATCTGGGATTTTGCTAGGTCTGACCTGCTACTGGCTGTCATCAAAGTCGTTAACGATTCAAATTAACTCGGAGTGCAAATTCCCTCCACTTTATGTTCGCAGCCCAAATTTTGCTACTTGACGTTTGAAAAACATCTGGAAAAAATCCGTGAAACGATAACCTATTTGGATGCGCGGGAACAATTCAGTGCAAATTTCACCACAAAAATGTGGTAATTATGCTGTTTACGTACTCAACAAGTAGTTTTTCGTCAAATGAATAGCGTCGAAATAATTCCCGACTCCCAGCTCCATTCAGGTCTCCATCAGATAATGGCGAGTTTGCTCCTCAATACCTTCCAAGTACGGGACAAATAGGTCAGTCATAAAACGACACGCAACCTTCTTTCGGAAGTATACAAAAAACCGGGATTTGGTTTTTACATATTGAGAAAAGACGTTTTTTGAAAACTGAATTTGTTGTGTAAAATGACAGTGACATACCATATAAGCTGCGTGTCAATTTTATACCACGCACTGTCATTTGTAATGCGCTATGATGGGCGCTAGCCTGAACTGTGGGCGATTAATTGGAAATTCTCCAAATTTGTGAAAGACGAATCATACTTCGCGTACGTACCCCTAGAAATGAGTAAAAGGGTTTGAGAATGTCTTGGCAACTGGAAGTAAAGGCGATAAATAGGGTTATCATTTTCACTTTGGCTGTCTTATGCGATAAAAACGAGACGCACATCTCTAAGTCACGATTGTCTGCCGGAACCGCTTGCGCGCTAACAACAGGACCGACCAGTTCCGCAGTGCGATATCAGGGATATTGTCGTACATATTTGGTACATATAATAAGGACATCTTGAGCGAAAAATAAACATATTTGTCCACCAGAAAGTTTGGTAAATTGATCGCTTACGAATTAGTAGAAACACTGCTGTTTTGTGATGTTTTATAACGTGTTATGCAGTGGCCTCAAATTTTCTTTGGCGAATCCGGAAATTTGCAAAAGTGGCCGAAAATGTTAGCCAGTGAAACGCGTCAAAAATCGATTCTGCATATCCCATGTTCACGTAACTTACTTACAAATCATCAGGATCGGGCTGTTCTCGGTTATTGTTCTTTTGAACTTGGATTCGGCAACAGCCAAATAACGGTCAGATTTATATGAGTTGCTTTATATTTGCCAGGTATCTGCCGAGAATTGTAAAAACTCAGCTCGCATTCGTTGGAAATTCCAGGTTGCATTTTGCGACTTGATACGAGCTGACAAAAATCTCAGCTCGCATTTCCAAATTTCAAGTTGCAAATGCGACCTACACCTCATTATGTCGAGTCTTGAAACTATTGTTTGCTCAATAATTTTTGCTAACAAGATTGAGGGGATGAAATATTGATCTGCCACAGTATAGAGTCTGCTTACTGTACATACTATTATCTGTCTTGTAAATACCATTTTATGTGGTCTTGTGTAGGTGTTTTGAGAAAATAACTATTTATTTCTGCAGGAATTGCTGTATTTCTTCATTTCAGCCGGAAGAAAGGATTGTTTACTCGGGACAAGTGTAAGCTATTCCTAAAACAACACTGTGAATCTGTGAATGGTCTGTGGACGGTGAAGGTTAGTGTGTGCTTTTGTGTATAGAAATTTTTAGTATGTGCTTTTGTGTTTATAGAAATTGACCAGTGTTAAATCAATATCCTTTTTTCATCAAGTTGAGTTCCTTGCCAATAAAAGTTGTAAACCATAAAAATTACCCTGATGTGCATTACAAAAAATATCATTCATGCATCATCTTTGAATTCAATACATCAGTGTAAAATGATCAAGCTTAAACTCAATGGATTCATTGTAATTTGTTAAACACTTAAAGATCAAGCTTTCCAAATGGGTTTGTGAAAACTATTGACCTTTTAAAGCTGCTATGTTCTTTATTAAGGTTAGAAGTGAAGACAGATTGTTCGTCATTGTCGGACATCTTGAACCTGTCCTTTACTCCATGCTTGAGTAATAATGTATTACCTGTTCTTCTTGAACCCTGAAATCACTTCTTATTTGAGCAAGGAATATTTTGAGATCTATTTTATAGCAGCAAATGTTCAAAATGAAAAATTCAAGTTTTGACTAGTGGGTTTATTGCAGATTTAATTGAAGGTGTAAAATGTTTGTATTGAAACCAATGCTTAAAGATTAATCTTTCATTTATTGTTGCAGAGCAAAATTGCAGAGAGATACAAACTGAGTGAAATAGTCTATATGAACTACTTCTCTTCGCTGCCTCCCGTCTTCCCTGACTCATTCACTGGCAAAAAAAGAGCGACACCAAAGAAGATGAGTGCTGAAGTAGAAGCCATTAAGAAGGCAAAGAAAGAAAAGAAAGAACAAAAAGAGAAAATGAAGAAAGGCAAGGAGAAAAAGAAAGGCAGGTTTTGTTCTGTTCATAACTGAGCCCTGTTAAAGTAATGAGGGTAAATTTAATTATTTGGCTCAAGGTTAGAGCTTGTCTCAACTTCCAGAAATAGGCAATATTGGCAGTCCCAAATTCAAGAATCACCAGAAAGATGGCAAAATTACACACTCTGTAGATTGAAAACAAAAAATTTAAGAAATATGGTGAAAGCCATGATCACTCTTGTCCCAAATTCCATAATTAAGGAAATTCAATTTTTGCAGACGTTTCTTCATCCTAAATTCTAGGGAATGTCCCCAATAGGGGAATATTTACTGTAGTTTGTATTATCTTGCAGCATTTCTGTCCATAGTTGTCTTGACAGCTCAAAAGTTTGTATTATCTTGCAGCATTTCTGCCCATAGTTGTCTTGACAGCTCAAAAGTTTGTATTATCTTGCAGCATTTCTGCCCATAGTTGTCTTGACAGCTCAAAAATTATAACTTCATAAAACAAGTCTGAGGAAATAAAAGTGTTAAGTCTTGTTATTCCATACCTTCTTTCTTAGACAAATTCGAAACGAAATACATTCACACTATCTGTGTGCCTGGTTTGGTATCAGTGATGATTTCAAAATTCACTAGGTAGGACTTGTGGCACATGGTGCCTATCTGCATTTGGGTAGTCACGTGAAACCCTTTGTTCACAGCCGTTCCTGTACTGATGGATTGCTTTCTTTTCGATATCTATCCAGATCTTACAAAGAGAAAAATAGTTTGTTCATTGAAAAAAAAAATTGCAGGCGGTCTGATACACGTTGTACCAGACGTGCGCAGGCCTCGCATGTGGGCCCATTGCACTGATCACCTGGAAATATTTTTATGCTTTATTAATATGTGGTTAAAACCGAGCTGAGGAGCTAGAAACCTGGCTCAAGGGTTTAGCAGGGTGACATGGTGGGACTCGAACCCACGACCTCGAGTAAAGAAAGCGGGCACTTATCAACCAGGCCACACTGCCTGTTTGTTCATTGGCAACACCTTGTGAATTTCAAGCCATTCAATGACTATTTGCTTTTGTTCATTTTATGGAAAGATCATGGCACAAGAGATATTACTTTTTCTTCTTCACAATTCTTACGGTTTTTGTTCTCTATGTTTTTATAATGGGTGGAAGAGCTTGCTGACACATTGAATTGTATTTGTTGTATATAAATAATTCTTAAAAAATTTAAATTGTAAAGCAAATGTTTGATCTAATTCCTTGACAGTTGCTGATCTAATTGTCTGATGGCTACTCAAAGCAGATAGTTTCGTGGTTTCATTGACAACACGACTTTGGAAAGAAAATTTTCTATTCTCTAAAAATTTTCTATTCTCTAAAACACAGCATGTATGTCTGTATATCAGATGCAGGTAACTCATATCCATGTTCTTGGTCTTCAGAAAAGAATGCAGAGGAAGTTGTTGAGAAGAAACGATTGACTGCAGAAGAGAGAGAGGCTGTGAAGGAAAGACTGCGTCAGGAAAAGGAGGCCAGGAAGCAAGCTATGTTGGAAGAAAGGCTGGCAAAGAAAGAGGAAGTGCTTCAGAAACAAAGAGAAGAAAGAGAGAGAAGAAAGGCCGAGCTGATGGAGGTGAGTGGGAAGTCACTTGTCGAGATTGAGAAGATAAGGATTTTGAGGGAGGTTGAGGAAAGGAAGGCTGAGGGTTATCAACAAGGTCTGGTAATTTGGCACATGATATGGCAGACCAGTGGAATTTCATTTCATTGAAATTGTGTGCAAAACAAATCAAGAAAATTTTAATATTTTATTAATAGCAAATATAACTTCCATAAAACAGCTCCCTGTGCATATTTGTAGCAGGATAATCATTCTTTGAAAATGAAAAACAGCAGTTTCGAGCAATTACGTTAGGACGAAAAAGTGAAAAACGACTGGTGGAAATTACATCAGTTTTTAGCCATAATAGGATCAAAAAACGGACAATTGCAATTAATGAAAAATTTCATATTGATTTGACGTTTCGTCTATTCATTAGACATCATCTTTAATTAAAGAGTCATTGGCCATTCAGGTGCTGGTTCTCTGAATAACATGCGGAGCTCAGTGACCCTACAGCTATGGTGATGACCTATTTACTATTTCGTGTCATTGTTGCTACACTCATTTCACTTCATGGATATAACCTGACTGGTATGTCGACACTTGATTTCTCATTGTTTGTGATGATGTCTAATGAGTAGACGAAACGTCGAATCAATATGAACTTTTTCATTTGTGTGGTGATTGTCTGTTTTTTGACACTGGTGGAAATGGTGTTGTCTTATTTAGTAGTAGGGAAGGGATGGTGTCTTGTTTAGTAGCAGGGAAGGGATGGTGTCTTTTTAGTAGCAGGGAAGGGATGGTGTCTTTTTAGTAGCAGGGAAGGTATAGTGTCTTATTTAGTAGCAGGGAAGGGATGGTGTCTTTTTAGTGGCTGGGAAGAGATGGTGTATTAGTGTCAGGAGTTGGAGTGAAGAGGGTCGGTTGAAATGGTGGAGTTGAATGAAATATATTGGCAGATTATTTGATGTGGTTTGAGTCAAATGTGGGGGGTTGAGGTTATGTATATGAAAAGAAAATAAAGGAGATGGTCATTTGACAGGATGAAAAGTAAAATAAGTCTGTAATAGATATGGAAGAATTTACTCGTGGTAATTTGATGATTTCTACGACTTTGTCAAGTTCAATATCAGCATGTCGCTGTCTAGACTGCATGTATCTAATTTCCACAGGTACAGAATCTCTGAGGTTACCCACTCGCAATTTACCAAGAGTAACAATTGTATTGATATTATTTTGTATTTGTTTGTTGCATTTTAGGAAAGGAAGAAACGCATGGAGGAGAAAAGACAACGAGAAAATATGCTGAAGGAGTGGAGCAAGCAGCGAGATGACCTTGAATGTGATGACCTCAGGGTAGGCATTCAAAGTGTTAAGTACTGGGATGACTTGTGTTGTTACTGACATTGCACCTTAACAACTGTTATAAACTGTTCACACCCCTAACATTATTACTTGTCACAAGTCTAAAATGTGTCCAGAACTAATTGGTTGTTACAAATGTAAGTTTGCATTGGACTTGTTTGGTCTTGGAATCTTGATTTGTTGGAATTATACTCAGAAGGAAAATCTGCAGTACATGTTCAGATGGTAACTGCAATTGTTAAAGGCACTTTTCCTTGATTGACCGCAAATTTCTTTATAGTCTTTATCAAACTATTCATACAATATTTAACATGTTGTTCAGTTTGTCAAGATTATTTGATGGTTTGCTTTTATGACCTGGTCGTATTTAAAGATGGCAGGTTACTGAGAGCAAATTTGTGAATTGCATTATGAGCTTTGTAAATAGGATTGTTTTGTAATCTCGGGTTTACACTAAATGAAGTATAAAGTTTGTGGAGTGCATGGAATATCATTTCAAGCATTGTTGTCGACAAACTATTGTTTCATGGCTGTTCAAACTGAGCCACTGTCCTCAGATCAGTGTGTCATTGAGTGACTCTAAGATTTTATTGCAATTGTGAACCAAAGGTATTGAATCTAGCAAAAATGGTATTAATTTAAAGTTTGAAGTCACAAATTTTGAAACGAATTTCGAGTGAATTATTGTCTAACTTTAATACTCGTTTTGGTGAGTTCATGGGGACTTGGGATTTTTCCTAGGTCTCTAAACACAATCTGCAGTCGCATTGGCAAGCTGCAGGTCATCAAATCGAGCCCTGTGGTAATAATAATACTTTATTGACTTTTGAGCATTACAACTGTTTGTTTCGTATGTTCTATAGTAACCAAATCCTATTTTGCAGCCCCTTCCAAAGTCTACACCAGTGAGAACATGCTTGCCTTCAGAACTGTTTGGTGATGCTATCATGTTGTTAGAGTTTACTAAGCACTTTGATGCTGTACTGGATATGGAGGACCACTTCCCTGATGGATTTGACTATAGTGAGAAGTTTGTTTATTTTAGCTAAAGGCTTTATGCAGGGATAATCTTAGGAGAGTGCCCGCATCATTAGCGCAAAAATAATTTAATTGACACGCTGTTATTGCTTTAACTGGGGCCAAGGGGCCCATTAAAACTGGAAGAGAAATAGGACAAAAAAGGTGAACATGGCCCATATGTCCTCCAAATTTAGAGATAAACTTGAGGTCATGTGGGTCAATACACTCATATCCACGTTTTTCTTTAATGATCCCTTTTATGATGGACATAATTTATAAATGTGACTTCCCATTTCCAGTTCTACTCATTATGTTCAGACTGTTGAAAATAAATAACTTGATACCGAGAGTTTCCCAGCAAGTAACCAGGGTGCTAGTTTTGAAATTCACGGTCTTCAGACAGAATGGGTGTTGTTGTTTTTTACTTGAACACCTTCAAGGATCACAGTCATAAGCAATCACTGGCTTAAATTTTCTCTGGACCTACTTAACTAAGATTTTTAACAACAAAAATTAGTTGAAAGACCTCTACAAGAAACTGTTAATATTTGAATATTAGCAGTATTGTGGCCAGATTGGAATGTTGAATGGCGTCCTTGTTATGTGATGTAAATGGAACAAACTGTGTCGAAATGAATGTTATCCTGAAGGTACTTTGGAGACTAATTTTATGTTTATGTCTTGTAGAAACCTTGGAACAAGCTTTAGTTGACCCAGACACAAATGGCCCGCTGACAGATTTGTGTGAAGCACTACTGTCCACTATTATCAGCTTGCAGGATGAGGAAGAGGCTGAAGAAGGGGAGTTAAATCTGGGGGAAGAGGAGACGACTGTGGCAGGTAGGCACATAGTCAGCTGTTGTGCATAGGTTACAAAGAGGTGACGACTGGCAGGTAGGCACATAGTCAGCTGTTGTGCATAGGTTACAAAGAGGTGACGACTGTGGCAGGTAGGCACATAGTCAGCTGTTGTGCATAGGTTACAAAGAGGTGATTACATTCAGTAACTTCAGCGCATTCACACCACACACATTCAATTATATCAACTTGAGCTGAAACCAAGCACAAGAAGTGGTTAAAATTAATGTTTCCTGATAGTTTCATAGCACAGGATTTGGACTCTTGCCTCTGAAGTGAGAGTCTGTTCCATACCACTGTACTATATTATCTTGCAAGGCAATCCATTGTTCACGTGTAAATGTGAAAAATTATACAATACTGTCTCATTGTCATGACATTTAAAGGTATTGCAGACAAACAGTTACACATACTTCAGATATATTCCAGGTTCTAGTCTGGTCTGAATGCCAGAAGGGTATTGTACTTTAAAAGTGTAATTAATCAGCCTCGCTTGTCTGTGCTCCGTCAGTTTCTTAGATTGTCTATGATGTTTTTTTTTCTTTCTAGTGGATGATTCGTCGTCCAACAAAACAGTCAGCCAGTTAATACAGGATGCTACACTGGCTTCTCAGTGGCCCCAGTTACACCAAGGTTTGTTAATTACCTGTAATTTTGGATGACATGGCAATTAGGCCAGAAATAATTGGATATCAAATCCGTCGGGGCCTTTTGTGTTGTTTCTCAATTTGATGTGAATGATCGATTACAACTGTTAGCGACAGTTTCTTCTGAAATTAATTGCATTACAACATATCATCAAAGGATGGTTAGTTGTTGTGAAGTAGAGCAAGTATTGACATCACAGCTTGCTTGTTATGCATGGCCTGATATCCTGCCATGATCTTGCCAAGCTTGCCAGATACTAGCTTATTGCAATCTAGTATGATTCTTGTCAAAGTTCAGAAATTGGTGTCTCTGTGTTGTGGCATCTACTTGTAGACATCAGTTTTTCTTCGTTTGGCAAGTTTTGTCTTATAAACACCAAACATATTAATTTACTTTGTCGCTATTAATTTAGAACTAGAATTGATTTCCACCCTGTCAATACAGGAATGCCTTTGAAGAAGTTGACTTTTGACTCCATGACCTTGACGGAGATCTTAAGACTGCACTTCCTGTCATCTGGTGCACGAGGGAATGCGCGCAGCATCAAGTTCCGCTATCAACAGAGAGGTGGTTACTCCTCTCTGGATGACGCTGGTTTGGAATTGAAGATCAGTGAACCAGAACTGTTGAAGGCGTTTTGTACTACCAGCATCTTTGACATGACACCAGGTATTTATACTACCAGCATCTTTGACATGGCACCAGGTATTTGTACTACCAGCATCTTTGACATGACACCAGGTATTTGTACTACCAGCATCTTTGACATGACACCAG
>NMRA01000102.1:367375-379147 GCA_002633005.1 Phoronis australis | reverse complement strand
GACACCAGGTATTTGTACTACCAGCATCGTTGACACGACACCAAGTATTTGTACTACCAGCATCTTTGACTTGACACCAGGTATTTGTACTACCAGCATCTTTGACATGAGACCAGGTATTTGTACTATCAGCATCTTTGACATGACACCAGGTATTTATACTACTAGCTTCTTTGACATAGCACCAGGTATTTGTACTACCAGCATCTTTGACATGACACCAGGTAATAGTTATATTATCTCAGTAATTATATTCGTTGTAGAAATAAAATGTTTTTAATTATTGACTTTCGATTGTGTTTTATTCGAACACAATTTTTGAGATTTAGAATTCAAAACAGCGTGCTGGTTAAATTTCTTAAGTCACAGTTTTCTGTCAAAAAAATAACTTATGATTAACTGCTATAAAATAAGTATTGATTGCTTTCATCCAAATAACTGAGATATGTTATAAGAAGTAACAAAATATCTTCCTTCTCAACCCAGAAAATGGTTCTGATACAAGCAAGGAACAAGTTGGGATCATCAGTGGTCATTTTTGTGGTCAGTGATCTAAATCAAGATTTTTTAACCTAACTAACTTACTGATGTAATCCTTTGTGTTAAGACTTATGACAGCGGTAAACCACCATACTATCGTTAGTTGATGTTTGATTATTTTCAGCTGATAAGCTGAAGATCCTAACAGCCCTGAGCCATCAGATCTTGACCTATGCTGCCAGTCGTGACCTCATCGATGACGTTTACGAGAAGTTGAAACAGGCTAAGATGGAGTTGAGACACATCCAGTGGGCAGAGAACCAGAGGGAGCGTGAGGAAGCAGCTGCAAGGTAATTAGTCTTGCTATTCACCAGTAGTCAATATATCGTAGTAAATAAACTGTGACATTAACGTCAGCAACAGGCTTGCATCGGTGATGATGACAGGATAAGTTGAGATACGTTGGGATTAGTTGAGGACAACTAAACATTCTGACATGCATGCTTGAGTAATGACATAGTGTATGTATTGCACATTGTACACTAGCAACATGGGCTTGTTTTGTTGTTTTTGGATATTTTTGAGTATCTGCCAAGCAAGAGTGTATTTAAGTTGGTGTTTGACTGAAAATAGCCTTCTGTCAACATTTAGTGGACAAAAGATACCAACCACTTATAATATTTTACTTCTTTCAAGAAGGACCACCACTTATTAAAATTTTCTCGGAGGACAACCCCCAGAAATTTTGAATTCAAGTGCCGCCACCCCCCTCCCCTTGGCTACTCAGACTATGAAAGTGTGCTTACAGCTAGCCATGTTGTTATAGTGGTCTTATCTGCCTGTGCTTGATCTTGAGCAGTGAGTGTGGCGGGAATGTATCAAATTTTTTCGTGGAAAGTAGTGCTGATGAGACTCTCCTCATTAACATACATTTGTAGACACACATAAGAGTTTCTGTACACACCATGTGATCTATGACATTTGAAGCATCTTATTAGTGTTATACACCTTAACAGCATGCTCCTGATAATTATTCACAAATTTTAAATTATTTTATTACTTTGGCTTGGCTACAGATACAAGAAGCGACTTGAAGAGCGAGCGAAAGAGAAAGCGCGAGAAGAAGAAAAACGAGCGCAGAGGAAGAAGGAAATGGAGGAGAAACTCAAGAAAGAGGGCGCTGGTGATGAGAACAAGTAGGTCATGCATACAATGGTTATTCATTTTTATGCACCCACATATTTATATGTGGTCGCATATTGATATCATCGCTGTCCGGCGTCCGCAGCTGTATCTCCTAAACCCCTCAGGATCTTGATGAGATTTGGTAGATGTGTTGCTATCAAGCCCACAACAGATGATGACGAATTTCAGAACTCTCCGACTACTGGTGTGTCCCATAGTTGCAATTTTAGTTTTTTACGCTTACTTCTGTATCTTTAGAGGTCCTCAATGGATTTTCATAAAATGTGGCAGTTATATTTCTATTAGTGAGATGATGCCATCCTCCCTTTTCAAGGTACTTTACGCCACCTAGTGGCCATTTTTACTGTTTTCGAGTCTGTTTTTTGGCGTCTGCCCTTCTATCAATCAAACCGCTCTGGATATGATTTTGAAAATTGGCATATATGTTCTTACTGTGAAGAGGGCGGCTGACAATGATTTTCCGACAACTGTGACTACTGTGGCGCCTCCTAGTGGCAGTTTTGTTTTTTTGCGCCCATGGCCATATTTCCTAAACCATTTGCTGGATTTTTATGCGCCCACATATTTATATGTGGACGCATTATGCCGTCATCTCCATCCGTCCGGGCAACGTGCGGTGTCCGCTGCTCTATCTCCGAAAGCCTTGGACTTAAGTTCATGAAATTTGGCACATATGTTCCATTCATGAATGGGACGGCATGAGCGAACTTTTGGACGGATCCGACTACTGGTGTGCCCCCTAGTGGCAATTTTAGTTTTTATTTACGCTTACCTTTGTATCTTCAAAAGTCCTAAACGTATTTTCATGAAATTTAATATGTAGGCACCTATTAATGGAGTGACGCTATCCTCCCGTTTTCGGATGGATTCGACGTAGTTTGTGCCACCTAGTGGCCATTTTTTACTGTTTTCGAGTCTGTTTTTTGCATTCACCCCTGTATCAACCAAACCGCTTAAAGGATGATTGTGAAAATTGGCATATATGTGCTTACTATAAAGAGAAAGGTTGACGATGATTTTCCGACGATTTCAACTACTGTGGGGCCTCCTAGTGGTAGTTTTGTTTTTGTTGCGCCTATGGCTGTTTCTCCTAAACCATTGCAGGATCTTTACTTAATTTAGCAAGTGTATTTATTTGATGTTGACTACGGATGACGACGACTTTCGGACAGATCTGACTGCTGCTGTGGACCCTAGTGGCAATTTTAATTTTTTTACGTTTAACTTGTTATCTTCAAAGGTCCTCAACAGATTTTCATAAAATTTTAAATATAGGCATCTATTGGTGTGATGACGCTATTTTCCTGTTTCTGGATGGATTCAAGGTATTCTGTGTAACCTCGTGGCCATTTTTCTGTTTTCGAGTGTTTTTTTGGCGTCCACCCCTCTATCAACCATACCATTCTAAGGATAATTGTGAAAATTGGCATATATGTTCTTACTATAATGAGCATGGTTGACGATAGTTTTCCGACGACTCGACTACTGTGGCACCTCCTAGTGGCAGGTTTTTTTTTTTGCACCCATGGCTGTATCTCTTAAACCTCTTTCAGGATCTTTACTAAATTTAGTAAGTTTATTTACCGTATTCGCCCCTATAAGTGCCCCCACGCTTTTTCAGACTTTGCTAAAATAAGCGCCCAGTCCATGAACGCCGTGTACATGCGAAAAAATGCCTTACCTACGGTTTTAAATTCTACTGTGACGTCTTCAATTTATCAATAAGATCCAACAGTCCTGAAAGAATCATTGTGCACATAATTTGTAGACCACGAGCCTGGCCGCTATGTGGGTATTTAGCCATGACTATACACTTCAGACTTCCACCGTGCTTGAAAAAGAACGCTTGCGCAAATTGAAGACTAATAAAAACTTGACCTTTGTTCAGATAAAAGCACGTAGCCAGGAAGCGCGCGCTACATTCAAGTACCTGTTTTCAAAGATTAGTCTTCGGGAAACATCTATTCATGAAATGGGTAGCATAGCATCGGCAAGAAATAAATACTGGCACTTATTTCCGAAAATTTCTAATACCATAAAAAATGCATACGTTATTTTTAGGGGGGAATTATCAAATTACTCGTAATTGGTGTTTTTAAAGTCAGAATGACCCACTATAGTGAACACTTTCGTACCCTTACACCACCTTGAATCTCCCGAAAAATAACTGTTAGATTGTCACGCATCTAGCAGGGCTTGGAATTTTTCGCAGAAACACGGATTTCCGCTTTTTTCAAATGTTCTGTCCGCGCATTTTATTATATTTCCACTTAAAAAAAATCGGATTTGATATAAAATTTCCGTGGCAAATTCCTATCTTACCGCGGCGTTGCAGACGACGTTCACCTCGAAAAGCGGAAGTTGCTCTTTATGTTTCGGAGGAACGTAAATCGTCAACATTGCTGGGGCACCTGGGATAGCGTGCTGGGATTTTCAATGGCGTCTCGTGTTATTGTAAACCGCGGCGACAAATACTACGGCTCTGCAGCCAAAAATGTGTGGATTTGGAGCGGACCGACGAGCTAAAAGGACGCAGACGCATGGCACTGATGGTGGTAACGTTTTTTTTTTTTAGTCCTCCCGATTTTTGGGTTCACATCGACCATTTCAAGGTTGGGCCGGCTGTAAAAGTTTCCGCGTTTTTCGTCATTGGTCGTTCCAAACCCTGCTTAATATGCTGTTAATCCTGACTCCACAGGAACTTTAAAATCTTAGGGATGCTATTTTGAAAACTTAAGGAGGACTTCAGGTAATTTGTTGAATCGAAACTTTAGTTTTACTCAAGAATTCAAGTTGACCTATTGGCGATCGTGAGGCAGCGATGCATCAGTCGGCGAGGTTTCGCTTTGGGATTTTCTGAAAAATGCTCTTAATTTAACAACAAAGTTTGATAGCAATTTTGTAGAAACTCTGTCATAGGTTACAGATGAGTCACAGAGCATAAATTTAATGAATTCTAGCTTACGCTTTCCGGGTTTCGGCCACTTTTGGGCTATAATAAGCGCCCCCCTCAAGCGAATTTTTCTAAGCGCCCTGGGCGCTTAGGGTGAATACTGTATATGGTGTTGATAACAGTTGACGACGACTTTTGCATGGATCTGACTACCAGTGTGCCCCCTAGTGTTAATTTTAGGTTTTTAAACTTACCTCTGTGTATTCAAAGGTCCTCAACGGAGCGTCATAAAATTTAGAGTATAGACATCTAATGGTGAGGTGACGCTATCCTGTCGTTTCGGATGGATTCGAGATATGTTGCGCCACCTAGTGGCCAGTTTTACTGTTTTCGAGTCTGTTTTTGGCGTTCACCTCTCTATCAACCAAACCATTCTAAGGATGATTTTGAAAATTGGCGTATATGTTCTCAGTGTGATGAGGACGGTTGACGATGACGACTTTGAATACTGTGTCGCCTTCCAGTGGTAGTTTTGTTTTGCGCCCATAGTTGTATCTCCTTAACGCACTGCAGGATCTTTATTAAAATTTATATTTATATGAAGCTAACAATAGACGACAACAACTTTCAGGTGGACACCTGCTCCCTTGTGGCAATTTCATTTTTCTCATTTTTCTTTGTTTCTCTGAAGTTCCTTGACAGATTTTTATGAAATTAGGTTAATAGCTTTCTATTAAAGAAGTGATGGCATGTTCCGTTTTCAGATGGATTGGACGTTTTGCGCCATCTAGTAGAAATTTTTACGATACAAATACATAACTCTAGAAGCACATTCATGGGTGCATTTCAACGCTCCGCGTTGCTCTTGTAACTGTTATACATAGTGTTTGATCCGATAATTTCGAGTGAAACCTGATGGTTTCATATCAACAGATAATGGATATGTATGAAATTATTAACTACCTAATGCTTAGCAATATAGCAATATATTACCTTGGTTGCAATGATTTCGTCAATATAGCAATATATTACCTTGGTTGCAATGTTTTCGTCAATATAGCAATATATTACCTTGGTTGCAATGATTTCAGTCAAATAGCAATATATTGCCTTGGTTGCAATGATTTCATCAATATGGCAATATATTACCTTGGTTGCAATGATAGCAGCAATATAGCAATATGTTACCTTGGTTACAGTGAACAAGTTGAGTGCAGATGATAAGGTTATTCAGATGTCACCTGCAAGTTCTTGTTTGACAAGTTAGGTTATGTCTGACAACATTCTTAAATCAAATGATCAGAAACATAACAGTTCGTTGTTCTTAAACTTTATTTACCTGTTGATTGTTTTGACAAAGCGAATAACTTCAAGAAGTTAATTACATGAAACAATAATCCAAAAGTCGCATTTTTCAGCAGCAAAAACTATAACGTCCCTTCAAAAATGAAATTCTGAAAACAAATGTGTATTTAGTGAATTACGTAATTTTGATCTACCGTATTCGTCTTATAAGCGCCTATGCCCCTACAAGCACCCCCCACGCATTTTCAGACTTCGCTAAAATAAGCGCCCAGCCCATGAACGTGTACATGCGAAAAATTCTACAATAACGTCTTCAATTTATCAATAAGATCCGACAATCCTGAAAAAATCATTGTGGGTGGAATTTGAAGACCACGAGTCTCGCTTCTATGTGGGTACTTAGCCGTGACTATATACTTCAAACTTCCGCCGCGCTTCAAAAAGAACGCAAAAGTTCTGCTGATCTTGCGAGGAACGTGTCCCACTATGGTCTGGCCTTTCAGAACAAACGCAGCATACTTGTCAAAGGGATTGTATTGTATTGTTTCTTTCCCGTACAGATCTTCTCCCTCAACAAGAATCCAAATTTCTTTGTGCATGTGAAAACTGCGAATTGAAGATACTAATAAAAAACTTGACCAGTGTTAAAAGCACGCTATATACATCCACCTGTCATCGAAGACATTAGTTGGAAACTATCTATTCATGAAACGGGCAGCATATCATTGGTAAGAAATAAATATTAGCATTAATTTCCGAAAGTTTCAAATACCGTGAAGAACTTTTGCGTTATTTTTAAGAGGAATTATTTAATGAATCATAAGTGGTTTTTTTAAAGTCAAAATGACCCACTGATAGTGAACACTTCCGCACCCTTACACCCTGAATCTCCCGGAAAATATCTGTCAGACTGTCATGCATCCAGTCACCCAGCAAATTAATGACATTTAATATCAGCGTTACTGAGACAATTCTCGGACGTTTTTAGCAGATGAGTCTATCAAGCGTTGAATAAAACATGTTCTGCTTTACTCCTTGAGTTAATGTCTTTAGTTACAATGGGCACCCAGATCGTTGCATTGCGTTTGCTCTGGCAAATGAACTCTGATGACACGCACGTGCTTGCTCACTCACCCACACGGACGTACTTCAAAACAAATGTCATGTGACAGCAACATGCATGTTTGTCCAGACATTTTTCTCATGTTGCGGGGTACGATGTAGCACAGATTTGAAGTTAATCTGCAGTTAATCCCGACTGTGCATGAACTCAAAAATCTTAGGGACACTATTTGGAAATCTTAAGGAGGATTTTATATGATTTGTTGAGTCCAAACTATTTTTATTCAAGAATTCAAGTTGCCCTATCGAGAATCGCAAGGCAGCAATGCATCAGTTGGCGAGTTTTCGCTCTGGCAATTCAGCACAATTTTTTGAAAAATTATCGTGACAAAGTTTGATAGCAATGCAGCACAATTTTGTAGAAAGTCTGTCATAGGTTACAGATACATCACGGACCGTAAATTTGATGAATCCTAGCTTTTGATTTCACCCGTTTTGGAGACCAGTTTCAACTGCTTTAGGCTACAATAAGACCCCCCAAAACGAATTTTTGAAAGAGCCCTGTGCCCGGTTGCATGAAACAGTCCCAATTAGTGACTCGACTAAGTTCCCTAAATCTAATGCGTATTTTTGGACTTGTGAAAACATCGATTGCCCTTTCTTGTAATTTTTAGTTTCATTATTAAGTTATCTTTTGACTTTGATACAAATTGAAAGTGAACTCTACGTTAAATTGCCAATATTGTCGAAAATAATTAGGGATCTTCTCATGCAACACCCCAATTTAAAAACCAAGTCCTTATTTATTTTTAATGAACTCGGAGTTCAGTTTTTATCTACATTATTAGAAAAAGTCATTAAACAAAGAGGAGCTCATATTAAAGATGAAATGATAGAAAAATATTGCACCTGTGAGTCCATAAAGACAAAAATACGCAAAAAGACTTAAGGACCTTAGTTGGGTCCCTATTTGGGACTGTTTAATGCAGCCGGCCGCTGGGCGCTTATTAGGGCGAACACGGTACTTGGATTTATTTGTTCACAGTTGAGTATATTTACGTACTACTGTTAACGTCTTCGATCATCCTGGCAATTGCGTTTATCAACGAAGATGTACTGGTGTGCAACATGACCTGTGAAGTGTCCTGAGTTGTAATGGTGTGATGGGCGCCCTCTGTGGTGAATTAATGGATATAGCCATGTATTTGTTGTTCAGTTGTGATTGATGGATATAGCCATGTATTTGTTGTTCAGTTGTGATTGATGGATATAGCCATGTATTTGTTGTTCAGTTGTGATTGATGGATATAGCCATGTATTTGTTGTTCAGTTGTGATTTCATTATGTTCAGAATACAAGTTGATGGCGTGGCGACAGATCAGTCTACTGAAAAATCTGAGCTGAAGAGGTCAAAGAAAGAAGCTGATGCTCCCCCTGTGGAGCCTACTGTACGCACTCGTCATAAGGCGGCTGAAGAAGATGAACTCATGAACCTAATTCAGGTGAGTGGAACATGTTTGAGCTTAAGTAGGGATGTGGTGTTAGATTAAACATGTGCAGTGTGTGCGTGTGTGTGTGTGTGTGTGTGTGTTTGTGTGTGTGTGTGTGGAGGTGTAGTGTCCAGTGAATTAGAGCCTGGTGTAGTGTCCTGTGAATTAGAACCAGGTGTAATGTCCAGTGAATTAGAGCCTGGTGTAGTGTCCAGTGAATTAGAGCCTGGTGTAATGTCCAGTGAATTAGAGCCAGGTGTAGTGTCCAGTGAATTAGAGTCATGTGTAGTGTCCAGTGAATTAGAGTCAGGTGTAGTGTCCAATGAATTAGAGCCTAGTGTAGTTTCCTGTGAATTAGAGCCTGGTGTAATGTCCAGTGAATTAGAGCCAGGTGTAGTGTCCAGTGAATTAGAGCCAGGTGTAGTGTCCTGTGAATGAGAGCCAGGTGTAATGTCCAGTGAATTAGAGCCAGGTGTAATGTTCAGTGAATTAGAGTCTGGTGTAGTGTCCAGTGAATTAGAGCCTGGTGTAGTGTCCAGTGAATTAGAGCCTGGTGTGGTGTTCTGTGAATTAGAGCCTGGTGTAGTGTCCAGTGAATTAGAGCCTGGTGTAGTGTCCTGTGAATTAGAGCCTGGTGTAGTGTCCAGTGAATTAAAGCCAGGCGTAGTGTCCTGTGAATTAGAGCCTGGTGTAGTGTCCTGTGAATTAGAGCCTGGTGTAGTGTCTAGCGAATTAAGAGTGCAGGCTCTTTAGTTGCTATAACATATTTAGTAATTAACTTTATCTGATTTTTCACTACGAATCAAAAAATTTCCTTAAAAACGAGAGATATGATGTCATTCAATTTATATGATATCTTGTGGATTCCATTTGTCATTGATAAGATAGTTATATCTATTTGATCAAGCAAAACATTTGAAACATAGATTGCTGGTTGAGTGACTGCCAAGGCTGTCAACTGTTACCTGTATTCTACATACTTTTAAGGCATAAAATTGTACTGTGTACAGTCTACAAGATGTTGTGTATTTTATACACTTATTTCTCTTTCAATACTCATCTGAAAGTAAGTTAAAATACATTTAAAATTAGATGCGCTTTTAGCAGAAATAGTTGAGAGTGTCATCTTTGGATTAAAATCTAAACGTTCTGAAAAATTTTGTTAGTTTAGCTAGTTTTCTCTAGCAAAATGCAGGTTTTTAACATTATGGTCATATAGATTATGTGCCAAATAAATTAGCAGCCCTAAAATCAAGTTGTGGTGGTTTTAGCTACCCAATTTTCATCAAAATTTTGAGGAGCTTAGTTATGTGTTAATGTCTTGATGGGGACGTTTGTTTAAGTAGACGTTAGGTTTAGTGGATGTTAGTTTAAGTGAACGTTACTTTAATTGGACGTTAGTTTAATTGGACTTTAGTTTAAGTGGACATTAGTTTAAGTGGCCGCTAGCTGAAAGTAAATATATTTATTTGCAGGAGGGCTCTTATGACATTGATGAGTCTACTCTGTCACCAGAGGATCTCAAGCTTCTGAAACAGCGGAGAGCTGAGAAGGAGGCTGAAAGGAAAGCGGCTTATCATGAGAGAGAAAATGAGTATCTAGAGGAGATTGTGAAACTACAGAATGGTTTCAACATCCTGCCTCTGGGCCAGGACCGTGCTTTCCGTCGTTTCTGGGTGTTTGAGAGTATCCCAGGTGTCTTTGTGGAGGCTGTGAGTGAACACTTGCCCGAGTCTCTGTTAGAGCCTGTTCACCAGATGGCGCCACCGGTTCTGGTGAAGGAGGGTGAGGAGAAAAGTACGGCGAGTGATAAAGAGAATGAATCATTTGATGGGAGCGAGATCAAGGTAAGGGATCAGAATTGAAGGAGTATGGCTACCTGTAATGTCACTATTGATTGTTTTCATTATTGAGGAAACACTGGCTCTTGATAAACGATTGAAAGGGACCAAAGTGGGGTGACATGATATTTGCAAGTTACGTGTTTTGTGTGAAATATAAATTTGCCTCTCTTTAATTTTGAGCTACTTTCTCTATGGTTCCTATGTAAAAGTATCACCATCCTTTCAGTATAAAAGATCAGAAGGGTTGCTTGTTTTATATACTACTGAGAATGATACTAGATTTACCGTATTCAGCCTAATAAGCGTCCAGAGCGCTTAGAAAAATTTGCTTCAGGCAAGGGGGAGGCGCTTATTATAGCTCAAAAGTGGTTGAAATCTGGTCTCCGAAACAGGTGAAATAGTAAGCTAGAATTTATCATATTTACGCTCTGTGACACATCTGTAACCCATGACAGAGTTTCCACAAAATTGCAGTACATTGCTATTAAATTTTGTTGTTAAATTACGAGCATTTTCTAGAAAATCCCAGTGCGAAAATTCCCCGACTTATGCCTAGCTGCCACGCGATTGCCGATAGGTCAATTTGAATTCTTAAGTAAAAATGTAGTTTCAAGTCAACAAATTACGTGAATTCCTCCTTAACTTTTCAAAATAGCGTCTCTAAGATTTTTAAGTTCCTGTGGAGTCGGAATTAACTGCAGTATTAAGTCCAAATCTGCACTAGATCGTACTCTGCAACACAAGAAAAATCTCTGGACAAACACACTTGTTGTTGTCATGTGATATTTGTTTTGAAGTTCGTCTGCGTATTGTCTGAGAGCGAGCGTGTGCGTGTCATCAGTGTTCATTTGTCAGAGTAAACGCGATGCAAGGATCAAGGTGAGCATTGTAACTAAGGAAATTAACATAAGCAGTAAAGCAGAACGTGCTTTATTTAGCACTTGTAAAGTTGATCTCATCTGCTAAAAAACGTTCGAGAATTGTCTCGGCCGGTAAGGCCGATGTCATTGAGTTGCCGGGTGAGTGGATGCGTGACAGTGCAGTGGTCTCCACGACCACTTTTAACGTGTCGCAGCGTCCTGTTTGGCCGAGCGCGTGTCCTGTTTAAATGTCCCGCGTCCTGTTTAAAAATCCAGCGTCCTGTTTAAAAATCACGCGACCAGTTTAAAAATATAGGTTCTACTTTGTAAATAAGACGTCGTGGTCGTTAATAAGTTCTTCACTGGTTCAAATTACGCTTGACAGCAACTGGCCATAGCCCATTAAAACTGAATAAAGGCTAAGCCTAAGGAAGTCGGTGGTCCGTTGTGGACAGCCTTATCACCGGACTCACTCAAGCGGCAGACCGGGCCACAAGTCTATTTGTGATGTAACGCGGCGTGTAAATAATCTCTCGATTATCTTTTCAATTCATCCCGAACAACTAGTCAATTTAAACAAAGGCCCAATGCTACCTGTACGCCTAATCCACTACCTGCTCACTGGAGGTGCA
>NMRA01000102.1:337476-366619 GCA_002633005.1 Phoronis australis | reverse complement strand
TTCCATTTCAAAGTCATTGACTAAGCAAATCGGTTATGACATATGTGATATGTTTGCAAATAAGTCCAACTTTTAAAAATAAAAAGTTGAATACACACAGTTATTTGTTTGCACTACTGTGCATTACTATTAAAATGAGTGGGTAAAAATAAGGTGCACAAAAAACTGCACACTAGCTTATGGAGAACGTTGACCGCCGCGCGGTTCTGGCACGTTGCAGTTTTTACGCGTGCGACCTGTTTAGATTTGTAGTTGTGGAGAACACTGCAGTGTAACGGTTATTTTTCAGGGGGTGTAAGGGTACGGAAGTTTTCACTATCAGTGGGTCATTTTGACTTTAAGAACACCAATTACGACTAATTTAATAAATCCCCCCATAAAGATAACGCAAATGTTTTTAGGGTATTAGAAATTTTCGGAAATAAGTGCTAGCATTTATTTCTTGCCAATGCTATGCTACCCGTTTCATGAATAGATAGTTCCCAAAGACTAATCTTCGATGACAGATTCTTGAATGTAGCGCACGCTTCCTAGCCACGTGCTTTTAACTGAAAGGTCAAGTTTTTATTTGTCTTTGATTCGCGGTTTTCACGTGTGCAAAAAGATTTGGATTCCTGTTGAGGGAGAAGATCTCTACAGGAAAGATACAATACAATAAAATCACTTTGACAAGTATGCTGCGTCTGTTCTGAAGCGTGGCGGAAGTTTGAAGTGTATAGTCACGGCTAAATACCGACATAGTGGCGAGGCTCGTGGTCTACAAATTCCGCGCACCATGATTTTTTCAGGACTGTCGGATCTTATTGATAAATTTTAGAACTGTAGGTAAGGCATTTTTCACATGTACATGGCTTTCATGGACTGGGCGCTTATTTTAGCAAAGTCTGAAAACGCGTGGGGGACGCTTATAAGGGCATGGGCGCTTATTAGGGCGAATACGGTATGGGGCTGTCTCACATTTGTTTTTTGGGTTTGTTAAAGTTGTGTAATGCTTGAGAATATTGCCGAGACCATATACAGTGTAATTTCACTCGTATGTTCTGTTTTAGAACAATGCTACTCTTAATTTAAAGAGTGACAATCCACTGAGTGCTGCCAACAGCAACACTGACATTGTCGCCATGGAAACTGATAATTCAATTGGCGTGGAGAAAATG
Source organism: Phoronis australis (assembly GCA_002633005.1). Classification (NCBI taxonomy): domain Eukaryota; kingdom Metazoa; phylum Phoronida; family Phoronidae; genus Phoronis; species Phoronis australis. The sequence goes on along the minus strand of NMRA01000102.1, from coordinate 365,462 downwards.
GACACTGATGAAAAGACTTGCGATACGTTGTTGGACAGTATAGTTCCAGAGCGAAATGTTTCTTGGTCGTACTACAGCACCACTGAAGAGGTAGAGCAGCTCATTCAAAGCCTAAATCCACGAGGATTTAGAGAATGTGCTTTAAAGCAAACCCTGCAGGAACTCAAGTCTTGGATTCAACAGGCATTGGTCGATGTACCGTCAGACTTCCTCCAAGCTAGTGTGGTTGATGGTGAAGCAACGGAAAAGAACACGGCCACAATTAAGAGTGTCAAGTCACGTAACCGAGAGGTCAAAGGTAAAGTGAAGAATGCGTCAGCCAAGGAGTTCATGGAACTGAACCTTCGTGAGATGCTATTGGATATGGAGGAAAGGATCTATGCAGGAAGTTTGGGTGCCATCAAGGTGAGACTTATCAATGTTGTGTAGCACTTTATTGACAAGACCTTAATTGTGCCAATCCATGTATTTTGAGTAAAATGTAGGGAAAAGTAACATTACTTGATTACTAAGCAGCAGTATCAATAACTTGGCACAATTTGTTTAATATAAATGTTCAAGATGAAATCTCAAAAATGCTGCTACAGTTTTCTTGAATCTTTTCATCTTTGTTTTATGCAACCTTTTTCATGAACATCATAATAGTCTAATGTTTTGATGGCCCCTCAAAAATGGAACATTTAAAAAAATTCTTAACATCGTGTTGCAGAGCAGTGCATAAATCAGTATATAGAGTAGTGTACAGAGTAGTGCACAGAGTAGTGCACAGAGTAGTGCACAGAGTAGTGCACAGAGTAGTGCACAGAGTAGTGCACAGAGTAGTGCACAGAGTAGTGCACAGAGTAGTGCACAGAGTAGTGCACAGAGTAGTGCACAGAGTAGTGCACAGAGTAGTGCACAGAGCAGTGTACAGAGCAGTGTACAGAGTAGTGCATAAATCAGTATCTGAATGCCTCAAATTACCATTTCTGAGATATGATGTTTCAAAATTTGCTGTAGTTGGGCATTTTTCATAAGTCTTATGTGACCTCAATTGAGCTGTGGATAGTAGCATGTTTTATCTGCCAAATACCGTAATCATTAGTTATAAAGCTGTTGTGAATTGAAAAACTATGTTTTAAACAGCTTACTGTTATAAGACTGATTTTAGCTTGTCCCTTACAACTTACAGATCATAATTGCTTGGTACCATTCTTGGCTCATAAAGCAACCCATCTGATCAAATGAATGTATAGACTCTGGTCTGAAGTAGTGTTCAATATTGTGAGGTCTTCCCAACCCATCTGATCAAACGAATGCAAAGACTCTGGTCTGAAGTAGTGTTCAATAGTGAGGTCTTCCCAACCCATCTGATCAAACGAATGCAAAGACTCTGGTCTGAAGTAGTGTTCAATAGTGAGGTCTTCCCAACCCATCTGATCAAACGAATGCAAAGACTCTGGTCTGAAGTAGTGTTCAATAGTGAGGTCTTCCCAACCCATCTGATCAAACGAATGTATAGTCTCTGGTCTGATGCAGTGTTCAATATTGTGAGGTCTTCCCAACCCTTCTGATCACACGAATGTATAGTCTCTGGTCTGATGCACTGTTCAATATTGTGAGGTCTTCCCAACCCATCTGATCAAACGAATGCAAAGACTCTAGTCTGAAGTAGTGTTCAATAGTGAGGTCTTCCCAACCCATCTGATACAACGAATGTATTGACTCTGGTCTGAAGCAGTGTTCAATTGTGAGGTCTTCCCAAACCCAGAAATCACTCCTAACCTGAGTAAAGAACAATTTGAGATCAGTTCAAAACTGAATAAAGAACAATTGAGATCACTTCAAAACTGAGTGAAGAACGATTTGAGATCACTTCAAAACTGAGTAAAGGTTTGTTTTGTATAGAAGGCATAGGCTTATTTCCTCATTTAAATATGCTAAAAGGTTAATTGAGGTGTAAACATAAAGAAGATCAAACTTCCTGTAAATGTGGATGCATAAGTAAGTATACAGTTTGCTGAACAAAAGCATGAAGCTGATCTGGGCTCCTTGTGGGTCACATCCACATAGTTTACATAATCTGTGTCTAGTTCTACTGAGCTTAGAGCAGGGACAGATATGGAGGCCAGTTGTTTACATGGGCATTTGTCATAACATAGATATCTGATAAGTAGGTTGATGGTCTCCTCAAACAGGTGTCTGTGCATTGAGGAGTGCCTGTGTGGCTCAACTTTGAGTGTTGTGAGCTCTCAGTCAAAATGGTGTCATTATATTCCTGGTCCCTGACACCATTGGCGTATAGTTGTGTCTGATTGAATAAAATAGGTTAAAACCTTTATTTCTATGTCAACACAGGTGTACGAATTAGTACCAGCTATGACAGGGATATAAGCAAATAACCTGTGTTGGATTAAACTCTCATACAGGGGAAGTAAGATAACTCTTCTTCACTCATTCTACAGATACCAAGGTTAGTAGCTGGACCAATGAGTCTGGCCACTTACCAAGTATTTACCATAGTGCTTTGTTTAAACGTTTTGTGCTTATGCATGTTTTGTTTCAGGTAAAGAACCGTGCTCAGTGGAGAGAGGCTATTGAAAATGGTTCTTATAGTGCCCAGTGTGATGGATTGACGTGGAGTGGACAGACAGAGGAAGTGAAGGAGACGAGGTACTACTGGTTACACCAATCAGTTGTGTTCAAACTATGCCTTTTTAGGGCCCTCACTCTTGTGAAGGGAACGGTGCTCGTTCCTTTTGAGGGATAATGCCCCCACCGGTCACCATCAATTCCACCACTTAGACACCACCCCACATTGACGATTCCTCAAGTATGCCAAAACTAACGCATATTTAAGCGCTTAAAAGCTTGAGGGAAGTTTATTTAATCATCGAATGGGAAATTTTGGGCCTGATGGGGGTATTTCGCATGATTTTTAAATATTTTTCATATGGGCTGATATTTGGCCCCAATTTCGAGACTTCGGGGGCCCTGCATTCTTTGCAAAATTGATGAAGTTGGGAGTATGCAGAGAGGTTTATTCTTATTTACAATTGGACAATGTGAATACATTCTTAATTGTGATCAGTCACAAGTAATCATTAGTGATGTCAAACTCATGTTTAGTCAAACAGTATTCTTTCAACTTATGATTGGTCAAACATAATTGTGTCAACTTATGATTGGTCAAACAGAATTCTTTCAACTTATGATTGGTCAAACATAATTCTGTCAACTTATGATTGGTCAAACACAATTCTGTCAACTTATGATTGGTCAAACAGAATTCTTTCAACTTATGATTGGTCAAACAGAATTCTCTCAACTTATGATTGGTCAAACAAATCACATAGTGATGTTTCGTAAAATGTGGATTGTTGGTCTTGCTGAAAAACGATGAAATAGTTTGTCACTGCAGACAATTGAATTCTGTTGGTTTGGAATGTATTTTAACTGATATGTGATGACCTTAAATAATTCATCAAGGATGCTTTGCATTAAATCGGGCGTCAAATAATATCCAAAATGTCTCAAATCTGTTGATGACTAAATAAAGCTAAAATAAATTTTTCCTTCTATGATGGATTATAGAATAAGTGGTTCAAAATGTTTTTTTACAATTGGACAAAATGCTTTTTCAGTTTACATCAAAAAAGATATTTTTGTAGCAAAAATGAGGCTGTCACAATGAGAGATGTTAATGCAAGCTCACCTGCTTTTGTTACTTTGCTGAACCACATCAGTGGAGCCATGACTCCATTTGTTAATCAATGAATCACTTGGTATGCTTGGGGGAAATGTTTAATTTTGGGTGATGTGATTGGTCAATTTTGGCATGCTTGGGGTAAATGTTTAATTTTGGGTGATGTGATTGATCAGTTTTGGCATGCTTGGGGTAAATGTTTAATTTTGGGTGATGTGATTGGACAATTTTGGCATGGTTGGATGATGTGATTTGTCAATTTTGGCATGCTTGGTTGAAATGTTTAATTTTGGTTGATGTGATTGGTCAATTTTGGCATGCTTGGTTGAAATGTTTAATTTTGGGTGATGTGATTGGACAATTGTGGCATGCTTGGAGGAAATGTTCAATTTTGGGTGATGTGATTTGTCAATTTTGGCATGCTTGGTTGAAATGTTTAATTTTGGGTGATGTGATTGGTCAATTTTGGCATGCTTGGGGGAAATTTTTAATTTTGGGTGATGTGATTGGTCAATTTTTGACTTGAGTCTTGAGTCATGTGGTGGTCACGACCCTGCAGAGGTGGCGACAGGCAACAGGACTTTCATTTTGTTTATTGCAGTGCCGATGATGAAGAGTTGGAGACAGAGGATGAAGAACTAAGTCAACTGGTGAAGGATCTGTCCAGAGCACTACTACAGATTCAGCAGGGGATTGAGCCGAGGTTCCTTAGTACACCTCTGGGTAAGGCTCACTACGTCTTAAAGAAACACAAAGTCGTGTTTTAGCCTATTGATATGTACATATCAGCTGGTGCTAAATTTTTGAAAACCCAAACCTCAAATTTTGGATCAATTTTAACAATTTGACACGATTTTTGAAAATCAACAATCTTTGGTAATTATTTTTTGAGGAAAATTGAGGTTTGTGATTGTGGTATACAGAGCTGTTAAGAATGTTTTAAACTGGGCCATAAAACGGTTATATGTGGAAATATAAGTAATGATCATACCAGGCAATCTAAGGATATTTGCCATTTGCATATAGCGTATTTGTGTAGATATATTATGAAAATATCATCATTTGAGAAATAATCGGAGGTTTAAAAGTGGCGTAAACTGGATTTTAAAAGCCCTAATAATCACTGGTGAGTTAAAAGGTAATACCTGTAATACCTGTCACGGACAGGATCATTGGGGATATGCTGGTGCATTAATCCCCTCCCCAGACCATCCCCGTGACAGCAGAAGGCGCAGAACTCCAGGGCCGACGTTGCCTGTAAGCATTTGATTAGACAGCACTCGGGCACGGCCCTTCTTGTGACTCTTCGCAGCATGGCCATAAATAATACCGGCTTCGAGCAGGCGGCTGCCATCATTGAACTCAGCCAACTGGGATGCAGTCTGCAACCTTAAGCACAATTAATTATGCATAGAATATACAGTGAGTGCATGAACCTGTGTGTTGGCTTGAGCCATTGTCTAATTTTGTTGTGCAAGACGTTCAGGTTGACACGGATGAAAGGCAGTTTCTGTCATTCACAGACGTGTTTTGACTTGAAACATTTTTGTGTGAATTGTTGGATTATCCCACTGCACAACAATTTGAGCAGCATGCAAGACTTAATAAAAAATACTGTGATATCTCACTGCAAGAGTGCAGACCACCGTCCAACTACATCTAGCGGAAAGGAGTTAATAATGACACAGCAATGGCTGCACATTAGGTACAGTAAGGAATGATGAGTGTTTAGATGTAGAAAAATGGTGTCAACTGTGGAATGTTATCTGTATCAATCATTCTGTACCGGGTTCACCTCACATGATGCAGGTTCACTCTCATTGGTTCAGCTCACATTATGCAGGTTCACTCTCATTGGTTCAGCTCACATGATGCAGGTTCACTCTCATTGGTTCAGCTCACGTGATGCAGGTTCACTCTTATTGGTTCAGCTCACATGATGCAGGTTCACTCTCATTGGTTCAGCTCACATGATGCAGGGTCATTTTCATTTCAGGAGAGACTGAGACTGTTAAAAAAGCTCGTCAAAAGGCTACAGTGAAAGCAGACAAGAAAGACCATGACTCTAAGAAGTCTAGCAAAAAGCCCAAGGAAGAGGAAGACGAGGAGAAGCCGGAAGATAAAGGTTAGGTCAAGTTCATAAGGACTGTACCTTTGTTAAAAAGGGAGCTTTTGTTTGATTTAGTTTTCAGAATTTGAAACACTGAGTTTAACGCCATGCAACATGACTGTGTAACTGTTTACAGTGGTTCTGCAGTGCTTGTAAAACTTAGTTCAATTCAATGTTGAGGGGGTCAAACAGGACTAACTGCAAAGTAAGTTTCAGAAGTTACTGAAGTGAGGCTGCAATGTTGTGTATATGAGGTCAGCTTCAACACAGATTCAAACCCTTGACTTCAGCGGTCGCAGTCCAACACTTTACTAAAAGAGCTAAAATTCATTGTGGCACACAGTCGAGTATTCTCAGCAGTGATGAGACCAGCCTTGATTTTAGTGAATTCTACAGAATGGTTAGGAGATGTCTGAAACTGGCGATCTCTGATAAAATAACAAAAACACAACAGATTTTGCTGTTCTGGTCAAGTGTAATAAGTTCAAGAAGTCTATCTTACACAACAATAATCCTAAAAGTGCATTGTTCAGTTTTAAAATTGATTATGTTCCTTAAAGCCAAAAATATACACGAGTTCCATTCAGACCACTGTGTAACTATAGAAAATAAGAAGTGCTAGCTTGCCTTATTTCAAGACTTTTTTGTGAGGGTTGCAAAATTAAGTCATGACATTCGACACTGGCCATTTTGTGAAGTGGGATGTCCCAGGGTAATAGTCATTACTTAATCAGTGTTTTGTTTAACTTTACTATAAAATACGAGTGTGATTTGTGTTCAGCTTTGATTAAGAGTTCTCATAAGGTTGGTTTGAACTTATTTTATCCCATACGCGGTGAATCAGTCGAGTGCAATACGGCCATGTGATATTGTTTTCCGTATTCACCTCCCCCACTACTTCAACAGTGCCCTCTAACATGGAAAGTTCAAAAGGTATGTCAATTTCTACTCGCCGCCGTTAGCAAGTTCGATCATCAAACTTTCCAAAAGTAGTTAAAAGTAATACAATTGCAGCAGTATGAATAACACTCAACATGCAATCAGGTTCCAAACATAACATCTGGTACAAAACTGTTAATGATATGACACTTCTGTCTCAGTTTTATTTGCTAAATATATCACCTGCATCTCATGCTCTGATTCCTCGGTAACTACAATATCAACTGTATTTAACTATTTTCAGGAAATTTTACAAGTTCAATGCACAATTACCATTGCTTTCGTCTTTGTTATCTGTTTTCAAGTAAGAAATCGTTACATTAAAACTGTTTCTTTTACTAAAGAAAACTTGTAAGCTAATGCGCAAGTACATACATATAGGATGTGATCCAGACGTTGTGTGGCAGAGATGAAGTAATGCCCCTCTCCATCTTATTCTGAGTATCGACTGAGACCTAAGGTCAAGGTCGATACGTGGAATAATGTCTTGTGGGATATTACTTCATCTACGCCACTCTCGGTACGTTTTGTGTATGTATCTCATTCTCTAGTAACTAAGGTATGATTGTATACCCATGAACTCTGTGCTGATACCTAAACAGTTTTTTGAAGAACGCATGTTTGTTTGCCGTAAATATTGGTATTTGTACTAAAGCAATGATGGTGTGTTTTGGGTGAATATTTTTTAAAGTGTCGATCAAAATTGTGTATGACCATGTTGAGCAGGATAAAGGTGAAAGAATGTCCCACTAATCATTTTGTGACAAATTTGTGACTGAAGTTCTAATCATAACTCGTCAGCTCTGTCAATGTTGTACTAATATATATACCTGGACTACATAACTCCATGTTACCTTTTTAAAACTTTACAGGTGACAAAGAGGTGCCCGCTCGTCCCTCTAAGACGGTACTGGAGCGTTGGGAGGAATCACTGATGAAGTGTACCAGCCTTTCGCAGGTGTTCCTTCACCTGTCTACACTGGACACCAGCATCATCTGGTCCAAGTCTGTACTCAACGCCAGGTGTAAAATCTGCAAACGACAGAGCTATGCTGACCAGATGTTGCTATGTGATGGCTGTGATAGAGGGCACCACATGTTCTGTCTCAAACCTCCTGTCAAGGTATTTGTGTAGATAGTATTGAAAGTGTTTACATCTAGCCTGTCACTTATCATTTGATGAACCTACGTTCAAGTTTTTAAATTTTGTTTTCTAATATTGCTTATGGCAGCCCAATGCATCTAAAAAACAAAATTTTGTTTGAAGACAGGACTTTAAGTGTATCTGGTGTCAAAATGATGTTGCAAATATTATGACTTTAAAGATGTATTTGCATGCTCCTAACTATGCTAATGTATAGCTGGAACTAAATGACAATGCTATTTGAACATCATCTAAGGGAAGTTGTATTCATTGACAACTTGTAAATGTGGAAACAAAAAATTCTGCAAATAGGTGACCTTTGCACTAATTACGTACGTTGGGGGCTCACATAACCCACATAATGCAGTGTTGTTCACCAACACCACGTCACGATACTTACTAGATACGGTTGAGTGATTTACAGCGAACCATTTTCAACGCAAAACTCGTTCTTAAAAACATTTGGCAATTTTCAACCTACTTCATATTCACATCATCGCTATGTGTTGTGTTTCAAAGTAATTTGACCAAACAATTGCAGAGATAAGGAATTAGCCTTCAAATTCGACTTTAAGTGTAGACAGGACTTTAAGTGAAGCTGGTGCCAAAATGATGTTGCAGCTGTTAGCATTTACTTGCTCCCTTAATTGGTAGAAAATACCTCAAGGTGAATGGTACTGTCCAGAGTGCCGACCTAAGGAGACTCGTAAAGCGAGTCCCAGGAAAAAACGCAAGTCGTTCGCAGACAACTTGGATGACTCAAGTGATGAGGATGAGGATGAAGATGAAGAAAGTTGTGAAGAAGAAGATGATGATGATGAGAGTGAAGACAGGTAATGAATAAAACATTAGTTAAGAACATTAGTCCCATCACCTTCTAAAACAAGAGATTAAATGGATAAAAAACGAAGTAGATGTTCATGATGTCTTGTTATATAGATGTTAGTATTTGATATCAGTAAGCCTGCAAGCCTCTGTAATACCTGGACTCGGAAATTTAATCAATTGTATAGATTTAATGGTCATGTCTCTATGGGTGTGACCCTAAAACCTGACATCACTTGTGTTTGTTTGATAGCTCTGAAAATGATGACTCGGAAGAGAATGAGGAAGAAGATTCTGAAGTGGATCGAGAAGAGTCACCAAAACCTACGAAAATCAGTTTGAAAGGCAAGTTGTCTTTTTCGATGTGTTTCTCTTTTTTTCTCCAGAAAATTTATTGTATAATTGATATTACAGCAACACAATGTACATACCTTAAGTTTGTGGTCATATTGAGAATGATGAATAACAATATTGAGAATGATGAATAACAATATTGAGAATGATGAATAACAATATTGAGAATGATGAATAACAATATTGAGAATGATGAATAACAATATTGAGCTTAACATAGACTTATTTTCTTGTTTAGTATGAGATACTTTTGATGTATAACACGTGGTCAAATAAAATCAAAATGCCAAAGTTTAAAACAGTAATACTAATTATGCCACATTTATGTAGCGTTGTGAATTACTAAGCACTTTGAAAATTATTACCTGTTTATGGACTTTGTCAATCTTAGTTCTCAACTTCTCGATAGCATACAGTGGGTGTAACTCTTGTTCGAACACACCAATTAATCCAAACACATAATTTTAGAAATTATCAAGGTCTAAATTGTCCTCGCTGTTACCTGCATCAGAATACAAGGCCTACAAACATGATGTGACTGTGCTCTATTCCTATGTGTGGGTCCAAATGGCAGCATAACAGTGCCAGATACAATGTCCCTAAACATCCAAATAATCTGCTGGAAGCTTGAAGACCTTCTTTTGCCCTTATGTTTTATACTTTATCATGTCTTTTTATGCACATTAGGAATGCGGGACAAACTTTTGCCAAAGTCGGGACGCTCCACTCCAAATTCTGTTCGCAGCTCATCTCGATCTAAAAGCAGTCCTGTTAACACAACTCGCTCAAACAGCCAGGCTGCAAATAAACGCCAGACTACTGAACTTAGCACCTCTCGACCTAGCAGTCGAGCTGCCAGCAAACGTCAAAGTATTGAACCAAGTACTTCACGACCAAATAGCCGTGCTGGAAAAAGAGGTCACAGCTCAGATGATGGTATGTGAATTGTGTTGTTCTTTGGGCAACATTCACAGGGGTCCTGGATTTAGAGAACCATTTTGATGCCTATTATTCAGTGAAACAAACTGGTTCTCATAATGCAGTACCCCTGCAAGAGGCTATTACTGTCCTTTTTGTAGTTAACATTTTCATTTTAGGGTATCCTAGTTGAGCATCATTAGGGTTTTCATCATTTTGTTGTCAATTGTAATGGTTATACACAAATTTCAATCAAGGAATTTGTATCTTCCAGTGTTCCAGTAACACTCTTGTTACCAGTCATAGATAACTTCATTAGACCGACCAGTGTTCCAGTAACACCCTTGTTACCAGTCATAGATAATTTCATTAGACCGACCAGTGTTCCAGTAACACCCTTGTTACCAGTCACAGATAACTTCATTAGACCGACCAGTGTTCCAGTAACACCCTTGTTACCAGTCATAGATAACTTCATTAGACCGACCAGTGTTCCAGTTACCCTCTTGTTTATTTATTTATTATTGTGATATTTAAAATGAGGGTGGCCTCTTCAGTGATAGCACTGCTTTCCAAGAGGGCCCTTGTTACCAGTCATAGATAGCTTCATTAAATATTTGCTGGAAAGTTTTAATTAGGCAGTTTTTGAAGAGGCGGTAGTTGCCTCCCCAGAATGTGTCAGAAATAGAGAAAATAATCAGACAAATTGATCTTGGATTTCCCTCACCTTTAACACTGTGTTGTCCAAATTTATCAGATAGCAGTTCATACTTTTAGCCTGCTTCTGCAGATACATGGAATAAATAGTTTGGAATCACCCCTTGTGCTGTAGAGCCCTTCTGCAACCCATGTACTGAGCCCTTCTGAATCACCCCTTGTACTGAGCCCTTCTGAATCACCCCTTGCACTGAGCCCTTCTGTATCACCCCTTGTACTGAGCCGTTTTGCAGCTTGCTGACAATAGACCACTTGTGAGTTTCTCAACTGAGTAAACGTGGAACTGTGTAGCCCAGGCACGTGGAAAACCAGCATAGTCCGCTGATTGGCTGAAACACTCTATGGCAACTTCCAATTATCAGAAATATTTCCAAGTCAGGCATGGTGTACCACTTTCTCATTTATGCCGCCTTGACATCAGATGCTGTTAGTCACAATCTGACCAATCAGGCGCTATAAAATCCATAAAGCCTGACAACAAGGAGAGCAGACAATGACAGTTCCTCTAATCTTGTAAGAACACGTTTATCTAAGACAAAAAATCACCGGAAAGAAGCATTTGTGGTAGTGTGATAAAACAAATATAGACCGACCCTTCAGGCATATCAGGTGATATAGACTTCGTGAGAACAATATTACCCTTATTCTTTTGTCTGGCAATATTCTTCACCTTTGATGTATATATTAACCTGATGTTACTCTGTATAACGTTGAGTATTTTGCCAGTTAACTCATTGTTATTTGGTGCTATCCTGTTGTTATCAGAAGCTGAAGCGAAGCAGACGACAAAAAGCCGAGGCAGTGACACTAGCCATTCCATGAAGATGATGGAGAAATTGGTTTACGAGATTGTAGACCACGAAGACTCCTGGCTGTTCTTGAAGCCAGTCTCAAAACGAGATGTAAGTCAGCTCACTAGTTCTGTGTTTTGCAAGTTTTCATTGGTAATTCATCTGAGGATACGAACAAAACGGAATAAAGACTGTTAATAACGATAAGTGTCGTGTATTTAGTCAATTTTGCATATCGGAAAACTTGCTTCCAAAGTACAGTCAGTCTTCAAATTGCAATAGTTTGTGCAAATTGTTGAAGAGCAAGCTGTCAAAAGATTTCATTGCAACAATTTTTACTTTCGCCAAAGTATGCTGGTCTGACATCAAGTTTTTTTTTTTTTTTGTTCGCACTCTACAGGTCGCAATTTTCCTCCGATTTTCACGAAATTTGCACACGACGTGTAGATTGGAAAGTCCTGGAAGCCTATTGTTTTTGGTCATGGTTGAATTCAAAATGGCGGACGTGGCGGACTTACCGTTTCGAGTTATTTGACTTAGAATTTCAAAAAACACAAAATTTCAATTTTTTCGCAAAATTTATGGAACGTTGCAAAACTAATCAATTTAGATAGAATTTTTGGACTTGCTTTCAGAAGATTTCCATTTTTCGCTACGACGTCTACTTTTTGAATTATTTGAGATTTTCTGCTAGCGCTGTTCCTTTGTTGACAGCTCTTACTGCACTGATGTTGGTTTAGCTTCTTTTGAACAAGACTGTAGCTTATTTCTTACTAATTTATGACATCTAAGTTAGTCGTATGAATGTTATGATGTTGTTCATCATCGCCACCTTCATCATCACAATCATCGTCGTTAATTTTGCCTATTGTCGCTCAAGATTGTAGGTAGCACTGAACCTGAACAGTCAGGCCGTGGCCACGGAGCATTTTCTAGTCCCTAGAATTTATGTTGAGGGCGTGTGTCAGGTTTGGCAGGTGATTTGAGGAAATTGTTGACAGCAATTGCCAAGAAATTTATTTACTTGTGTTTTTGAATGAAAAAAGCCAAGTTTTACCTACTTTTGATGCAAACTGGTGGCTGTCATTTGCTATCAACCCCTGTCCGAGAAAGCGGGTGCGATTTCAGGTGGCTGTCAGACAGATCAAATTTGCCAAAAAAGTAGTTGGTAAGAGGCTTACTATGACTACATAGTTAGTGAGGACGAGCATTCTGAATCTGNCGTACAGAGCTGAAACTTGGTACGATTATTGTAGAACACGTGCTACAACTGTACTGAAAAACACTGACTTCCGGATAAAGATGGCGGAAATATTGACAATGGCGCATGCGCACCTCGATATCTGGCCAACAACGTTTTCTCCTGTAGAGGGCGCATTGGCGAATCAATCACTTTCAAAGTGATCACGTATTTGTTGCTATTGATCAGCTTTTGTAAAATTTTGTTTAACCGAAAGTCACTTTCAAGATGGCGGCTCTGGTGCATTTTCACCCATTTTCAGTCGTTCTGCTGTCGCCTTTTTAACGGGAAGAGCAAATGACATGAATTTTTGCATGTGTATTCCTTGAAGTATGCTCTTTCAAAAGTTCTGCGATAACAGTTTTCTCGGACTTACCGTTTTCGAGTTATTTGACTTAGAATTTCAAAAAACACAAAATTTCAATTTTTTCGCAAAATTTATGGAATGTTGCAAAACTAATCAATTTAGATAGAATTTTTGGACTTGCTTTCAGAAGATTTCCATTTTTCGCTACGACGTCTACTTTTTGAATTATTTGAGATTTTCTGCTAGCGCTGTTCCTTTGTTGACAGCTCTTGCTGCACTGAGGTTGGTTTAGCTTCTATTGAACAAGACCATGAAGACATTGCTCATAGAGGTCACATCTTTCAACGTGCAGGGCTGAACATTGTTACGATTATTATAGCACACAAGCACTACAACTGCGCCGTAAATCTTTAAGTTCTGGTCAAAGACGGTGGAAATATCGGCAGTGGCGCATGCGCACCTCGATAGCTGGCCGAAAACGTTTTTTTTCCTGTAGAGGGCGCATTGGCGAACTAATCATTTTCAAACTGGTCACTTGTTTGTTGCTGTTTATTGACTTTCATAAAATTTTGTTTAACCGGAAGTCACTTTCAAAATGGAGGCTCTGGTGCATTTTCACCCGTTTTCAATCGCTCTACGGTCACATTTTTAACGGGAAGAGCAAATGACGTGAATTTTTGCATGTGGATTCCTTGAAGTATGCTCTTTCAAAAGTTCTGCGATATCGTTTTTCTCAGACTTACTGTTTTCGAGTTATTTGACTTTGAATTTCAAAAAAACCCACAAAATTTCAGTTTTTCGAAAAAATTATGGAAACTATCAATTTAGATAGAGTTTGGAACGGGCTTTCAGAAGAAGTTTTTCATTTTTCGCTAGAACGTCTACTTTTTTAATTATTTGAAATTTTCTGATAGCGCTGTTCCTTTGTTGAGTGCTCTTACTGCATTGATTTTTGGTTTAGTTTATTTGAACAAGACTAGCTTATTTCTTACTAATTTATGACACCTAAGTTAGTCGTATGAATGTTATGATGTTGTTCATCATCGCCACCTTCATCATCACAATCATCGTCGTTAATTTTGCTTATTGTCACTCAAGACTGTAGGTAGCACTGAACCTGAACAGTCAGGCCGTGGCCACGGAGCATTTTCTAGTCCCTAGAATTTATGTTGAGGGCGTGTGTCAGGTTTGGCAGGTGATTTGAGGAAATTGTTGACAGCAATTGCCAAGAAATTTATTTACTTGTGTTTTTGAATGAAAAAAGCCAAGTTTTACCTACTTTTGATGCAAACTGGTGGCTGTCATTTGCTATCAACCCCTGTCCGAGAAAGCGGGTGCGATTTCAGGTGGCTGTCAGACAGATCAAATTTGCCAAAAAAGTAGTTGGTAAGAGGCTTACTATGACTACATAGTTAGTGAGGACGAGCATTCTGAATCTGTAGTCAGACTTTTTCTAGCACTTGCAGGGAAGTGGTTATTTTAGGGAGAAAATTGTCAAATTTGGCGTTTTTTGCAAATAGTTTTGTGTGCTGGGATTTTCTTGCCATGTATATTAACCAATCAGAAATCTGTACAGTTCGATAGAGTTTTAAACGGGCTTTCATAAGATGTTTTTCATTTCTCGCTAGTCGTCATGATCGTCGTTGTCGTCGTCCTCCCCATCATCCTGTTTTCGCGTAATTTGTCCAAGTGTCGCTCCTCCGAGCGCTCTTGTTATTTGTTTTGTTGCACAAACTGTCACAAGCCTCAAACTGTGACAGATTGCGCAGACTTTTGAAGGACAAAATGTCGTGATATAATTAAAACAAATGTAGGTGTAGAGATGGTGTGTACAAGTGCTCAAAATCTTGCGGGAGAGCTGGGAGAGCTGAGGCAGCTTGATGCACCAGTTGTCTTATTGTCATCTGTTAATGATATTGTGAAGTTCATGTGGAAACTGTATTTGCTCATGCAATTTAAATTCATCATTTCTTTGCATCAGTGCAGGTTATTTGTCAAATGCTGACAGTGTTTCAAGGGTTTATACGAACTGTTGCAATTTGATGGTTACACCAGTTTATACAACTCCACTAACCACCAGAATGTGCTTGGAAGGCTATTGTTGCATCCAGGCACCGTTTAAAATGGTTTGGCTGTAACTATCATTTGCCCAACGCTAGGATACAAAAACACTTTGTGCGTTTAAAAAGGCGTTGATCAATTTTTTTCTTAAAAGTCCCCTGGCATGTTGTTGGAAGTCTGCAGTGAATCCGCAACACAGAAAAAGTTGGATAAAAATTACTTGTGTTCTGATTTTCCAGGCTCCTGACTACTTTGATATCATTAAATCCCCAATGGACCTGTCGACCATACGGGCTAACATCAATGCATTTCGTTACAACGGACCGTTGGACATTGCTGAAGATATGAGACTCATGTTCAGTAACTGTGAAGCTTACAATGTACCCTCGGCTGAGGAATACAAACTAGGAAGCAAGCTGTCGAAATTGTTTGAGAAACGAATCAAAGAGTTGAAAATTGATCTCAAGTCGTCAAAACAAGACTTTACTGCAAAGGATAGTGATGTGCCTTCAAAACGACCGCGGCGGAAGTAGTTAACCTTTGACCTCACAAACTTCTCAAGCATTCACACTGACTGTTTATGATCTGTGTACACAAATTCAGTATTTATGTATGTAAATAATTTATAGACAAGCATTGATAACAGCCGACTTGATTTTGCCAATATTTCAGATTATTCTAACATCTATTTTTTGTATGCGTAGCAGTCACAAAATTTCTTAACATGACTTACACAATTTAATTATTGCTAGAACATGACAAACAATTATTGCTAGAACATGGAACATTGTTTGAGCCTGCTGATGTTATTAGTAAACCATTACTTCTGTAGAAGTTTTATGATTTATGTACTGTCTATAGACTAGTTGTGAATACTAATTAATATAAATACTGTCTATAGGCTAGTTGTGTTTACTAATTATTATAAATACTGTATTTGGCAATGGTTGCGATTTATGAAGATACAATTGAATCGTGTAACAACGAACTCTCAAGAAACCTTTTTTAAACGTTTGTTGTAAATGGAGGATTATTGTAACCTAATCAATTTGTATCGAGTACAGTTTGCTTGGGAGTTGTGGAATTGATGGTTTAAGTGTTGAAATGTTGTAAACCAGATTCATAGTAACACGGTTCAACTGCATTATTTTGTAGCACAATAAATGTTGTGTTTATCTGTAACCACAAGTTTGTATATTAATTGTGCAAGTCCAAAAACTTCCCATCTGGTTTACACTCCAAATCCAGATATCAGTCTAGTTGATTGATAAGCTGATTAGTAGGCTTCATGGTATATAACAATTTTTGTGCAAATCTGCTATCTCAGTTCAAAGAACCGTGAAATGGGGAGACTTTCTCATGGTCCGCTGCACCACTAAGGCTTGCAAACAGTCATTTCATTATCCTTACATAAAAAAGTCCGTTTGTTCACAACTTCATGGTCTCTACAAACTATTCTCAATTTTCATTTCAGTTGTTGAGCTCTAAAACTGAAAATATAAGTTTTTGTAATATCTTGGATTTACCAAATACAAAGGCAAACTCAAGACTCGAAGTTCGAGTTATGAAAAGTACACTTGTTGAACTTTGTTACAAAGCAGTTTTAAAATATTGTTGCATGAACCCTACATGTCAGTAAGCCAGTCCTCTGAACATTCTTCTTTCGTGAAGACAGAAAAATACAATGCATGACCGACCTATTGTTCAAAATTTCTGGCTTACTGCAAGTTGATTGACAAGACGAGCACATCCAGCACAGTCATTTGCTTTGGAATTCATGGTAGTGTGGCCTGCTGGTCATGACCAGTTAGTGGCAGTCAACAAGATCGTATGGCCTGCTTGTCACAACAGGTTAGTGGCAGTCAACAGGACAGTATGGCCTGCTGGTCATGGAAGGTGTCAAGTCAACAAGGTAGTATGGCCTGCTGGTCATGACGGGTTAGTGTCATTCAACAAGGTAGTATGGCTGTTATTCAAGATAATTTGTGTAATTTTACTTCAAACTAAGGGTAAGAACAGAATGTTGTTGCATTGAAAGAACAAATGTGAAAGTCAAGGTTTTAGCATGGTTTACATAAAACGTTTCCAAAAAGTGGTACATTTCTTCATCATTACTCAAAAATTTTATGTCAATTTCTTATAAAAATGCAAAATTAAAAAGAGCCAACAAATATTCGCTGACAGTGAGACAAGTTTTCTAGCACCCAACACATTATGATGCTCGTTTCATCTGTTCCAAGATGAAAAACATTTCCAGAAGTGATAACGTTAAATTACTTCAGTAAGCTCCAATGTTTTTAGTTTCAGTGCATACTGTGTATTACAACAAATAAATGATCGAGTTGCAACTCTTCAACTTTACAAAATTCCCCTGCCTCACAAGATGTCTGTTACGTGAATTATGACTTGAAGACTCAAGTCAGAGATGTCGTGTCGAGTTCCATACCATTTCTAAAAAATAACTAAGTCAAACTTGAACAAAAATGTAGTCTCCGAGACTACACAATACTGCTAGTTAAAGAAATAATTTCTATAAATGCGCTCCTAATTACTTCTCTAAACTTTTTTGAGCAATTGAGAAGTAGGAGTGTAATATTAAGTTTTATGAAACAGATCCCAGCTGGTAGCCATAGCAACAAATGGGTTTTAACTTTTCCACCTTATAATTTATAAAAGATGAATAACACCAAGAGACAAACAAGCTCTTTTATTAAACATTTCAGATATATCAACAAAAATGTAATCTTCCTAAAAGGAATTGAAAGACACTGGGTTTTTGAATAAATTAAAACAAAAATTGCACGAGTGCAGTTTTAAGGAAGACTGGCAGCATATTCTCATAATTTCTGCAACACAACAATACACAATTGGTTATCTCATCCAACATTCACACAGGAATGACCTAAATGAACAGTAATCAAGTAAACTAAAGCTAAAAGACTCCAGCAACACTTGCAAGAGCATGTTGTCCCTCAACTCAAACATATCACCTGAAAAGGCAATAAACTATTGCCTTTTGTCAAAACACAACTTTTGATTTTGGTCACCTATTGTTATAAAATTCTCATCTTGTTCCTTATCCAGATTAGAAGCTATTTCCAAAAATGACTGACTGGTATGACTGTGACCGACTGGTGTGGCTGTGACCGACTGGTGTGACTGTGACCGACTGGTGTGACTGTGACCGACTGGTGTGACTGTGACTGACTGGTGTGACTGTGACTGACTGGTGTGACTTGTGACTGACTGGTGTGACTGTGACTGACTGGTGTGACTGTGACTGACTGGTGTGACTGTGACTGACTGGTATGACTGGTGGCTGCTGCTTCAGATTAGGCTCATTAAATTACTTGTGGTGGCATTTTAACTTCAGTTGGCAAGGCAGTACACATCTCTGGGGTATTATTGTTTTGATTTCAACTCAAATACAGGGTGAAAATGTGATGACGTTGCTTTGTAAATACGTTTGTGAAGAGAGTTGGTGATTTTAACAACAGAATGTGGTTTGCATTGACTTGAAGTTCCTATTGACGATTATCCTTTTCGGACAGACATTATTAAAGTCCTCTCAATAGGGGACTAACATGGCACTTATCAATACTTCAGTTACATTCAATATTGTTAAACATTTTACAATCTTCACTGGAAGTCTTGCCTAAAGTAGAATTCTCCCTCTATAAAGATCTGAATATGATTTTTTTCTAAATCTGTCATAAGCAAAAATTCCATTTTCACAAAACCTTGCACTCACCATGACAACTATTAATGACACAAGCACAATGTCTCCATAGATACAACTAACTTTAGCACAAGATGGTGACAAACCATCTATCTAGATCACATCAACTCTGTGGAACCTCACATCAAGTTTACCATTCAACACCTATCAGATGACAAACTTTCCTTTCTTGACATGTGCATACATATCAAAGAGGACGGCAGTACGAAGGTCACTCCTACCCACACGGACCTGTACCCGAATTTCGGCTCAAACCATCAAGTCTAACGTACAAGGTCAGCCACTTTTAAACAGACCTGGACAATTAGTAACAGAGGAAAATGGCAAACAGACTTGAATCAAACATGTTACACAACAACGACTACTCCGACTGGATGTTCAATCCCAAACCAAAAAAGGCTGACCCTGATGATTCAACTTTATAATAGCCCATTCGTACATTCACGGTCTCTCGGAAAAAACTGTCTAATATCTTCAGAACACGTGGTGGGCATTTACCACAAACCATTCATCACACTACGAAGTGCCTTAGTCCACCCAAAAGGCAAGTCAGACGACAACAAGAAATGCAGGGAGATAAACACGATTGAATACCCTGATTGTCCTGCCAAACATGTTGGTAAGACTGGTCTGAATCTATTCTAGGTACCAGACTACAATAACACTTCAACATATCGTCTGGCAACCCTACAGACATAGGAGAACACCGTATGGACATTGCACAATATTTGCAAACCTACAGTCATAGGACTATCTAGAGGAAATAAATATTGGAATCGTAAAATCAGAAAAGCAGTCAAAATCATGAACAATAAATGAAAATTGGACAGTGGATGTGAATTACCAGTGCCTCCTCGCAAATAACAGCCAACAGGTGGTGTTGAATAACTACCAAGAACTACCCACTGGTGACCATGTGACACAAAGATTTCTGCCAGTACCCCGACAAAGGGCCCAGGACGGGCTCGAGAGCCAGGTCTGCAAACACAAACAGGTTGCCGATAGGCAACTACTCTATCCCCCATACTATGTTACAGTCATCCTCAGCTTTAACTCAACATTTATGATAAATGTCACACAGCGTTTCATGGACTGGCTTCAGCAAGGTGTTATAATCCATAAAAAACATAGCCTTGCACTTTGGAAACATTGCATTCTTAAGAAGAACCTCCCTGGTTATTTTTTATCTGTCCCCGTCGCCGCACGCCAGAAGGAAGCAAGAGACGTAGCAGCAGACAACATCAGGCCTCCTCCTGGTGGTGAGGATGCCAAAGAAGTAGCCTGCGACACTGTGCTGCCAATACTGGATGACTGGGAACTGCCGAAAGGAACTTCCGGTAGGGACGTAGGCACATTCTCCCAATCAAAAGCATCATCATTGTCATCATCATCATCGCTGTCTTCCCATTGACTGCTCTCCTCCATGGATTGAATAAGTTCCTGGTTCAACTCAAATGACTGCGTCCTGGGTGAAAAACAATATCACTTGAAAATGTTTACCACATTAGCAAGCAATTACATCTGTCTTTAGATTAAGTTAGTTCAACTGTTTTTAATGAAATAGGCTTCCATAAATTTGTTAAGCATTTTTCAAAACTCAGCTGTTTGTGAACCTACATGTTACGTCATACACTGAATGTTATGATGACATACACTGAACGTCCTCAGTGCACTCAATTCATCATAACCATGATTACAATAGCAAAAACATCAGTATACATCTCTAAATAGTTTCCAGTGTTCAAGTAAATTGTAAACACTGACCTACTCTGTATATTATAACTTTTCTTATTTTTCATCAGTGTTTTACTGATCTGTGTGAACTTGAAGTCAGGAAACTCATCTGACATACAACTTAAGAGGCAGTCTACATAAAAACCAGTAGATTTTCAAAAATCAGTCTATACATCAAAATTCAAAACAACTTCATTTTTTGTACATGGATAGGTATCCTAACAAAAAATTAAATGCCACATTTTGTACATGGATAGGTATCCTAACAAAAATCTAAATGCCACATTTTGTACATGGATAGTTATCCTAACAAAAATCTAAATGCCACATTTTGTGCACTTGATGACCCCTAATTTCGTCGCTGGAGCATCAGACTGCAATTGGTCATATTAGCAGTCTCGAAAATTACATGCTTTCAGCGACAAAAATAAGTAGCTTACAAAATAGATTGAAAGTTGTGCTTTGGTGGCTGGAATAACAAATGTATACTGTGCATAATTATTTGGCAGTTATTCAAATTTGACAGCTTTGTGCTAAACAGGAGATATAATCCACAGACCACTTTTCCTAGCTAATTTTAGTAGCCGTTTTTGAGACCCTCTTACTGCCATATTGCACCTTGTAGCTTTTTGTAACTTTTTGGACCTACAGCTAAGGAATAAACCTTGATGATTAAGCAAAAAACATCTTGCCTCAACATTACATTTTAGAGAAAATTTTCTTACAAAACTGTTTATTTTGGAAATGATGAACAAAGTTTACCGACCATTTGAACAACAATTTGAAGAAAAATTCTGCATCGAATTGTTATAAAAATCAAATCTGAGCTCTTTGAAATGAAAACAAGTTGTTTTCTGGATATATTGCGCGGTCAGTATCAAAACTGAACCCAATGACCTTTGCCCAGTGAGTGAGTTGACATTAGGTTTGAGGGTATGTAAAAACACGCAACTCTCTTGCTTTCTTCCATTAACAAGTTATTTTAAACACTTTAGAGTTTTTAAATAGAAATAAATACCTTTGAATTTTGAACTCGTAAAAATTGTTATTTGTAAAGACTCGTCAAGGATATCATGCGCTAAAAGACAAAATGGGGAACAAATGTCCGTCCTGTTCATTTAGAGAGTTTTCAACAAAGAAGTGTGATCACGAAAGCTTTGTGGCTTTAGTCAGTCATGCTTAAGACATTTCAGATCATCTGACGTGCTGTAAAGTAGGTCATAAATCAAGGCCAAAGGATGAGCTACTAACCTATTAAAGTAGGTGAAGTTGTGAATGACCAGGACCAGTCAAATCATATGCAATATTTACCCAAGAGAACTTGGTGCCGGTTTTCACCCAAGCAGAAAGTGTCTGTACCCTGAACACCTGAAATGACAGTAGTCAGTCCAGCAAGCACCACCTTATCCCCAATCGACACCTCAAGTGGCAACCCCCACCCTCAGGCACCATGGTCAGTAGCTGTGTAACCCCCCATTTAACAGATGCCTCACCCCCTCTGGCAAGTGCCCAGGGACACCTGACCCCCCTCCTTGCTACGCCACAGAGGCAGTCACTTGGTTTGCTTGAAGTCCAGACCGTTACCTGCGTTGAACTTTGTTGACCTAACGTCTGTCATGAACTCAGTCATAAATAAAATTGTCTTTCATGAATCGTTTTCTATTGACCTTGAATGTTTGCCGCATTGTCAGAAATACGCGATGTTGGGGTGACTGGGGGGGATAAGAACACCAAATTCTTGCGACTGGTGGCGACTAAAATTTGAAGCAACCTGCGAGGTCATTACAATATGGACACAAAATTACAATAAGCTTTGATCAAGTTGATGAATTTTATGCACTGAATAGAGGGCCATAGCCCCTGGTGTGCCCCCCTCCTAAGTCAGTGGCTCTCACTACAAAGGTACAAAACAAGAGCAAGGCAGATTTGGCTTCTAGTCGTGTCCACAGTCTCCATGGAAACAAACTACAACGCCATCTAACACACAGACCAAGCACGCATGCCGCTTATAATTTATGTACATAATTTTTTGTAATAAGCAATAATCAACAGTGTGATTTTCAGGGATTGGTAATTAGTAATGCTGTCGTCTGCATTTTTACAAGCTATGTATGTCATGTTTTGCAAGCTAATTCCATGTTCCAAGAGCCCCCTATTGGTGGTTGAGGCAACTGAGAACAGGCAAATAGGACAAAGTGCAGTTGATGTAATGCTTCGTAAGCAAAAACTACTGGAGAGGCAAGAGTTTTTGTTTTAGATTACGAACAGGTTAAGAGTGACTGAACAAATTATTGTAAGGTCAATTTTTGGAAAGGTGCAATATGGCTGCCACAGAGTGTCAAAGTTCGCAGAAAATGGCTTCAGTGAAAACCTTTAAAATAGCCATTTTTGCTACACAAGATCAAAGCATGTGAATTTGGGTATAGACTCTACTTGTCATATTTTTATGGAGTCACTGTTAGAAAGTCGTTGCCCTGGCTATAACTCAGCATGTGCTAGTAACCAATGAGTACAAGTGACGTAACACCCTTAGCTATTGTACTGATTCTGAAAAAATCTACGGTCAGATTACTGTCAAATATGTAGGAGCAGCTGCATGTTGAAAAAAGATAACAGGGAGCGCTGCTTTAATGCACAAAAGATTTTTGAGCTGCACAGGCACATGAGCATAAATAAATAATATACACAGTATAATTTCACCAGATTACCTCCCCAGGTTTGGTGCTCTAGTCAACAGCACTAGATTGTGAAGTGTGTGTCGTATGTTGATACTTTGGAATGGGACAAGTTGTGCACAGCACAGATGGACAATATTATAGTTGAGATAACACACTAGCTTCTTAAACCTGGCCTCATCCACGTCAGCACTGAGGAATTCACTGAAGTAACAGAAAAATAATAGCATATAGTCTATAAAAGCAGTCTATGTTCCAAAACTTAAAAATTTCCCTTCATATAGTAATGTATTCTTATGCTTTAAACATTTACTACGGTCATATGAGATCTGGGATTAGCATAGTAAAGACAGTTCATCTGCTCACAAACTTCCTTCCTTGTGAGTGGACCAAAAGTAGCAGATGACCACAGAACCTCTCAGCAAACATGCCAACATTATTTATTTACCTACAAAATTCAAAATGCTTCCGTAACTGTATGCAACTATCACAACATGTTTACCTGTAACACAGTCTTCTTGGCAGACGGGCATCCAAAATGTGTGCCAGGACAGTGACCAATTGACTTGTGTACGCCAGGGCTGCTAGATAGGTATAAGCTGGGTTCCTCAACTGATCTGGTTGCCCGGCAACAGGCTCTCGATTTGTGGTCACTAAAACGAGTAAGTGAGAAACTGCCTTTACACAAGGGAGTTGGTAATAATGTGTACAACAGTCGTTGGTTCTTTGTGCAGGTTCTTGAAACATAGCTGAACACTGTAGGCCAATAGTGAACTAAAGCATTACAATGGTTTGAATGTCTTTACAGCAGTCAGCAAAAATATGAGATAGTAGCTCGTCATTTTACAATTTCTGACGATGGAGCCTTGTGGTATGAGATAGGAGGGATAGATTCAGCATCATGACAATAGAGAAGTATACAGATGCTCTACATACCTCAGTTGAGGTGCCTTACATGCCTCAAATACAGCTCAGTATAAAAGCAACTGAACAGCTTAGGTTCAGATCATGCTCTCTGGGATCCGTTCCACAATGATACACAGCCAAGAATTTGCATACGTTTTTGTATATGTTAAGAATTTTGCATAATCAACATTCCATCAAAACTCTTAAGAGAAAAACTTACATACAAACTTAGGCAACTTACTTTACATTGCATTGTGGGACACACTATAGGTATAAATTTACGCTAGAACTTAATGAACAAATTAAGAATTTTTAGTTCCATGGAATGGGCCCTGGACTTCCCAGTAGGATCCTTACTTACCCGTGCACACAAGCATAACTACATACCCCACAAGGCGTAGGCAGCATAGTCCCCACTCCCTGGCAGGCTGGGCTCCACTATGCTATACTGCAGCTCACTGCTGTTGTCTAGATAGACCCAGCGTCCACGGATGTAGGCTGTCTGACGTGCCTCAGCCAGCGCACTTACAGTGCTCACCTTCATTTGGTCTGGATCACTGGAGATGATATAGAACGGTGGAGAATTGAAATGGTCATGGACAACTCATCCAGGACACACACTCACACTGTGCTTGCACTAGGTCTGGATTGCTGGACTTGATATGCAGAGGACAAAGATTAGAATGGTTACACACAGTATACCGAGCCTATTTGAAAACTAGTCTATCTACAGTAAGTGCATGGGTCAACATGCAAAACACTTAAATGTAGGCCCATGGGTTAATTTGAAGTACCAATTAAAAAAATTAAATGGTCTGAACAGTCTCCAAAAACGGAAATTACCGTATTCGCTGTAATAACCGCCCAGGGCGCTTAGAAAGGTTCGTTTCAGGGGGGCGCTTATTATAATCCAATGCCATTGAAACCCGGTGTCCGAAACGGGTGAAATTGGAAGCTAAGATTCATCATATTTACACTCTGTGGCGTATCTGTAATCTATGAAAGACTTTCTACAAAACCGTGGTGCATTGCTATCAAACATTGCTGCTAAATTACGATCATTTTACAGAAATCCCAGGGCGAAAACTCACCGAATGCCTGCCTAGCAATCGTCGATATGGCGACTTGAATGCTTGAATAAAAATACAGTTTCGACTCAAGCAAATTACCTGAAATCCTCCTTAAGTTTTCCAAGTAGTGTCCCTAAGATTTTTAAGTTCCCGTGGAGTCGGGATCACGGCAGGTTTAAGAACAAATCTGTGCTACATGATCGGCAACATGAGAAAAATGTCTAAACGAACACACATGTTGTTGTCACGTGACGTTTGTTTTGAAGTTGTCTGCATTTGTGAGTAAGCGAGCGCGTGCGTGTCACCAGAGTTCATTTGCCAGAGCAGAGACCGTCTTTTGGCCAGAGCCACGCAATCTACTGAGCTAGATGTGCATTGTATCTAAAGAAATTTGCACAAGCAGTAGGCCTAAACCAGAGCGTGTTTCATTCAGCATTTGCCGGTCTCATGTGCTAAAAACGCTTGACATTTGTCTCCGTAAGGCCATATTAGTCGCCGTGTGGCTGGATGCGTACGTGACTATCTGACAGTTATTTTTCGGTGTAAGGGTGTGTAAGCATTCACTGTCAGCGGTCATTTTATCGGATATTTGGCTTAAAAACACCAATTATGGTTAATCAAACAATTCATCTTAAAAATAACGCAAACATTTATTATAGTATTAGAAACTGTTGGAAATTAGTGGCAATATTCATTTCTTGCCGATGCTATGCTACCCGTTTCATGAATGGATAGTTCCCGACTAATGTCTTTGATGACAGGTTCATGTATGTAGCGCGCGCTTCCTGGCCACATGCTTTTAACACTGGCCAATCTTTTTATTAGTCTTCGATTCGCGGTTTTCACGTGTAGGCCTACAAAGAAATTTGAATTCCTGTTGAAAGCGGGAAATATTTACAAAGCAATCCCGTAAACAAGTACACTACTTCTGTTCTGAAAGGCCAGACCATTGGTCCTCGCAATATCAATCAGCAGAACTTTTGTGTTCGTTTTGAGGCATGGCGGAAGTTTGAAGTGTATAGTCATGGCTTAATACTGACATAGCATCGAGGCTCGTGGTCTACAAATTCTGCGCACAATGATTTTTTCAGGACTGTCGGATATTATTGATAAATTGAAGACGTAACTGTAGAATTTTAGGACTGCAGGTAAGGCATTTTTCGCACGTACACGTTCATGGACTGGGCGCTTATTTTAGCAAAGTCTGAAAACGCGTGAGGGGAGGGGCGCTTATAGGGGCATGGGTGGTTATTACGGCGAATACGGTATATGTAATGTTTTGAGGGAGACAAAATGTATTCGTTAAATGTGCTTTTACAACTGCCCCCACTTTATTTTACTTCATTCTTATAATATTTTCTACAGGGCTCGACGCTATTAAAATCGCCAGGTCGCATTTTGCGACCCAGCCAGAATCCCAGGTCGCATTTCCAAAATCCAGCTCGCATTCATAAATGCCAGGTCGCAAAATTTTCCTGCCATTTTTACGCGCCGAAATTGATTTTAGATCATCGAGAAAATGTTTAGATTATGCTCTTTCCTGCCGCGTTAAACATTCACAAATTTCAGATCCCAAAACTGACTTCGTTCATGCAGGTACGGCGTTACTGTTCTTCACGACCGCCATTGAAAGTCTCTAGACCGCAAGTCAAGTTCCCGACGTGAAAGTTGAATTAGAGTTCTCTAACTGACACGTGCATTCGAGTAGCTAAGTTTGCGATTTGAAAAGGTAGAAAATGCCCGTTGAAAAAGTATCTGGTATTTTGCTAGGTCTGACCTGCTACTGGCTGTCATCAAAGTCGTTGAAGATTCAAACTAATTCCGAGGGCAAATTCCCTCCGTTTTTTGTTCGCAGTCCAAATTTTGCAACTTAACTCATGTTTGAAAAACGTCTGTCGAAAAAAAATCCGTGAAACGATGCTTTAACCGAATAAACAATTCAGTGCAAATTTCACAACAAAAATGTGGTACTTATTCTGTTTACGTACTCAACAATTAGTTTTCCATGAAGTGAATAGCCTCCAAATAATTCCCGACTCCCTCCGTGCGAGTTTCCATCTGGTAATGGCAAGTTTGCTCAATACCTTCCAGGTACGGAAAAAATAGGTCAGTCACAAAACGACACACATGTCACTAGAGTTAACTTTCTTTCGGAGGTATAAAACAAAACCGGGATTTGGTTTTTACATATTGAGAAAAGACGTTTTTTGAAAACGGAATTTGTTGTGTAAAATGAGAGTGACACACGAGTCATTTTCAACCACGCGCGGTCGTTTGTAGTGCGATATGATGGGCGCTAGCCTAAACTGTGGGCGCTTAATTGGAAATTCTCAAAAGTTGAGGGGGAACGCTTAGTAGATCAGTGAGCGCTTATTGTGAAACACTTCAAAGGTAGGGAGTAGGCTTGTGCGTTAGCATAGTCGTTAACCCGAGTGTTTGCGGTAATAAGATATTAAAAGACTACAATGGTAAGAAACGTTATAATAATACGATTTTGCGAGGCAAACTCCATCTAGTAGGGGTGACTTTCTACATATCGTTACCACCTACACTGTACCCTTTTTAGCCACCCAGAATAATTTTGTTTTTAATTGCCGGCTTCAGCTGGAACATGATTGTTTCTATTGGAGTCTGAACATTTTTACGGCGGCAGTGGTACGGAGAGCGAAAAGTTGCCGGGGAGGGGTATGAAGAGAAGAATAAAAAGTTCGCTAACCACAATTACGCATCTAGTACTCGTGTAGTTGCAATAGCTGGCTACGGGCATAGAA
>NMRA01000102.1:262622-332434 GCA_002633005.1 Phoronis australis | reverse complement strand
AAAAAAAAAAAAAAAAAAAAAAAAGATACAGATAGTCTGCAGTACAATTTGTGAGAACAACTGAAATTTTTTAAAGGCAAAAAGAACCATCAGAAATGTTAGTGTAACTGAATCAGACAATGTGCCCATTCCTGGACAAAATACTCTCAATGTATGAGGGAAACCCCAAGTTACTCGACATGGACAATTTGCATTGTAAGCATACATATCTATATTATTTTATTAACGTGACTATGGGTGGAGCTTCTCGCAGCAAATAGTCTTAATCAAGTGTTCACCTATTTTAGACTGTATTTGGATGGTCTTGATAGTCCTTTTCAACAACTCAATCCGTTGTTTACAAAAGAACATGGCATTTTTCTGAAACAAAACATAAAATGTCAAAATCACACTTATCTATAAGCTACAATTAAATCATTTAACAATTATTTTCCTGATTATTAACTTTTGGCGAGTTCTTGGTCGTCAAAGTGAGAGGGCAAAAATATTTAGATTTAACTAGACACATATCAGAAAAAAGCATGATGGGGACAAAATTTCCAGGAAAATCCCAGTGGTCATAAATTGTGACTGTAGGTGGTGCTGTTGTAATCTGTGAAAACATCCAACAGTAGTGTAGATATACTGCACAGCTCTGCTTAGAATTGGCTCAACCACCTAAACAGACTTAGAATATGATCTGATATAAATGTTCACCTTTTCTGACACTGCATGTACCCTGGCTTCAAGGTCTTCATTTCTAAAACAAAAGAGAACAGGCGAGTCAATGTAAACTGCACAATGTACCACAGCAACACACTAAGACCTCATCAACTTTGTACACAATATGGCACGCAAGTGAAATTTCGCTTTTCCACTTATTTTGTGAAAGATAAGTAGTATAAACGCCTTACCAGTCTCAAGGGGGAATCAACAATTGGTTTGACTTCAAAACCACTTACTAGTTGGCAGAACCCAAAACACGATGGCCGCTGCTATAACCACTTGGCCGGTGATAAAACAAAATGACCGGACTTCCTCAGAGACTCGCTTCGAATGTCTCAAAGGATTCAAGTGACATCAAGTTTTAATTTTTCATACCCATTTGTTTGTTTTGTTCAAAATTGGCGATTTGTACGGTCATTAATTAATTGTGTTTGAGCACCGGCCAACTTGTTTTAGGTCTGGCCAACCATTTTTTTGGGGTGCAGCCATCTGCTTTTGAGATACCAGCCAACCCATTTTGAGGTCTAACCACCAAGCAAAGAACACTGGCCATTGAGTTTTATAGTCCAGCCAGCTGCAAGTTTTGAAGTCTGGCCAATTGTTGATTCCCCCTTGAGTCTAAATTTGCATACTGCAGCTGCCTAACACAAGACCATTTTTTGAAAAGCTGAATGTGTGCATTGACAACATTACAAGCTGAATGTGTGCACTGACAACATTACAAGCTGAATGTGTGCACTGACAACATTACAAGCTGAATGTGTGCACTGACAACATTACAAGCTGAATGTGTGCACTGACAACATTACAAGCTGAATGTGTGCACTGACAACATTACAAGCTGAATGTGTGCACTGACAACATTACAAGCTGAATGTGTGCACTGACAACATTACAAGCTGAATGTGTGCACTGACAACATTACAAGCTGAATGTGTGCACTGACAACATTACAAGCTGAATGTGTGCACTGACAACATTACAAGCTGAATGTGTGCACTGACAACATTACAAGCTGAATGTGTGCACTGACAACATTACAAGCTGAATGTGTGCACTGACAACATTACAAGCTGAATGTGTGCATTGACAACATTACAAGCTGAATGTGTGCATTGACAACATTACAAGCTGAATGTGTGCATTGACAACATTACAAGCTGAATGTGTGCATTGACAACATTACAAGCTGAATGTGTGCATTGACAACAAGGAGACTTAAGATCACATTTTTATGGCACAAGATTCTGGTAGCATTTCGACAATATGCAGAAATCTTTACTCTATTGAATATCCACTAGAAACACAGAATCCCATTCACGGTGAGCCTCAAATCACAGTTGATGTATTTGTAAATTGACAGCTTTATACGTTCACGCATCCATGGCAAAAATGCCATTTCACCGGTCATGGAACAGGTATTATCTGTTTTCTAAAAAGATATTACAATGTAGACTCAAACTTACCTGGAGTGTAGTTCTTTAAGCATTTCCTTCTTAGACAACCATAAACTCTTCTTGTCAACAAACCTATGACTGAAAGAACTAAATATACTATTAAACAATACATCAGGAAATAATTATTGGTGAATAATTAGATTCATTAGCAGTGATCACAAATATAGTGACAAAACTATGTCTACTAATACTATTGTCATTCAGGGTTTTGTCATGAATAAGCAAAATTATGCAATCACTGAATAAAAGGGTTTTTATCTGATTATTTAGTGGAACTTGTTATCAAAATTTGACACCATGATATATCCAACCAGTGTCAGTATTATTCAATAAATCTGTAACTGAGACAATTCCAATTCCTCGGTAGGCCCTAACTAATGTCGTAGGTTAGCGTAAGTTGTCAAAGGTTCGCAGTGGCAAAAATGAACTGCTGCGTTGCAGAATACAAGTTTTGCATTTTCGACATCGAGATTACACAACCGACTGTATTGAGAATACGCGCTGGTAGACCGTTCCATTTACTATGGTCTATAGTTCAAATCCAACATCTACTCTGACCACAGACATTCTCGAGTCGAGTGCCAGCTGCAGAAGTGTAGTCTGACGTAATTTTGAGCAACCTACCTAGTACGAGAAAGGTCTTCCGAATGAGCGAAATCTCCCTTCTTAATGCAGTTTTCACAAAACAAATAATTTCTGGAATGTCTACAGAGTGGACATCTTTCTACAGCCACGCTTATAACACCGTGGGTGTCTTCAAATGAGGTGGAAATGTCAAAGTCTGTCGGAGCTAAACTGCTTCGACTGCTGCTGCAGGTTGCCATATTAGTTATGGGTTGGATTTCCCAAAAGGCGGCGCAACGCTCGAGTCTCGGTGGTTCCCTGCGTGCCTGGCTACTGACCACCTAGTGACCCGCAGGGAACCAGAGAGCCGTTGAGGGATAACAAGTACTTCCTCTCTCCGCCATGGGCGACTTACTAAACTGGTTTTCTGACGAGCACGCTCCTTCGAAAATCACTCTTGGCTCACTATGAATTTTGGCTACGACGAGAAAAAATGCCGCGTTAAGAATGAAATGATTGTAGTATTCGAGAAAATGCGCGTTAAGAATGAAATGATTGTAGTATTCGAGAAAATGCGCGTTAAGAATTAAATGATTGTAGTATTCGAGAAAATCATGATTGGCAGCCTCAAGCTTTCACTACGACAGTGAACCGTTTCTAGTAAAACTTGATGAGTACAATGAGCTTTGCGTGATGAAAGTAATGGAATTTCAGTTGGAAGCACCTCTGCTTCATTTTGGTTTTGAATTGCGTAACAGGAATTTTACCACAAAATTTCGTTGATGCGAGACAGTACCGCACTGAATTGTCCCAGTGGGAGTCCTTCTTGAGACTCATCATGACTTCGGAATGATCGTTGCCTTATATTTCTCAAAACTAATACTTGGATCATTTCGCCTTGGACCCATTTCAGTCATCAGTAGCCACGAGTTCGCTATTTGCGTTGCGGGCAGGCTGCGTCTACCAGGTGACGAAGCGTGTTGTTTTCTACTTTTTTACATTTTCATGGAATGATGCAAATGATGGCTGCCGATTGTTGGCAAAACACATTGACGGCAACAATAACGATACATGCCAACGGAGACAAAATCGGTATGATCTTCTTTCGAATAAAGCCAGCAGAATTTTTTCCTTATTCCGGCGGCTGCGAGCATTTATAGTGTGGCGCCTTATTTAAGAATGATTCCATATAAAAACCATATGAAAATGAAAAGTCACCATATACTCAAAAATTCATACAGAGCTAATATTTTGTGCATGTGTTGGGATGCTTGCCCAAAAGTACACTGCTACAACATTTGCACTCAGTGACCTTTGGTTACCGAGATATAACCTATTTGGCTATAAAGGCATATTTTGCATTTTTTCATCTCAGTAAAACTGCTCTTTTGGAACGGCAAAAGATCAAACTTGGAAAACTGGTGACAAAGTTTGACACTGGTGGTCATAAAGAATCATGTGAGGTTAGTAAGAAAATGAAATTTGAAACTCATAGGTACATTTAAATTTCCAGCAGAGGAACTCCGAGACCACTTTTCAGGCCAGTCACCAGTGGCAAGATGTTGCTTAACCTGCCTGCTACATCGGAATATATTTGAAGTTGAAATTCTCTGTGAAGATACTTCCAAGACTGATCTTTGATAATTGCTTTTAAAAAAAGTTGTTTCTATATTTAGTGCTAAACGTGGCCCTCGAATTTGGGCATTTTTGTGATGTGGCCTTACTCTGACTGACATGAGAATTGAGGCTACTCTTTTAGTTCAGAGATATCACCTAAAATATATGATCTAATATCAACAATGCAATATTACAAAAATTTAAGTTTCACTTTTGAGACCCCAATTTTCTGAAACACTCTGTTTAACTTTACCAATAGGACTTTAGGGTTCGAAATTACGTGCACTTGCTGTCACTGCAAAGAATAGGGAGGAATTTCCTTGTACATTTGGTTAATTTTCGTTACTATAGTGGGATAGCAGAGGAAATATGGCCTTCATTAGCTGTGTTAAAGACGTCAGAAGTCATCTGAGGTCGTGCAAAGTGCCACAGAAGTTTGAAAGTATATCGGAATTACAGTTCATTCTTGCCAGAGCTGGAGAGAGGAGGCTGGACTGGCAAACCAATGGAAATGCGTCGTTATATGTTTTACACATCGACATGAGTTTGTACTTGGCTTTAGACAACAATTGACGTGCTGTTATCCAGAACACACATCTAGAACAAAGCGGAAGATTGAACGGTGCGTTGATTTTCGCATGTCGCAAAAGATTTTTCGCTAGTTTGATTTGTTAGTCCCTGTTGGTGCAAGTGAGATATTAGTAGCAATTCATAAAAAGTTACTTCATATTTATCACAACTGTTGGCCTGGGTCAACAGGTCATGACTTCAGTTCGGAATATTGTATTAGCTCTCGCTGACAACGTTCGACTTACTGACTGCCCAGGTGCACAAACCTGATAGGCCTATCCGGTTAGCGGGTTAGGATGGGCTGCAACCATGTTATACCTTGCAAGTATGAAAATTGTGATCCATATTTATTCAAATGGTTCAAAGGTGTGACCCATGTTCATACCGAAAGACCACGAAAAAGTATGTACCATGCTTGTACAAAAGGTGACCCATCTTTATACACATGTTTAGTACATATGACTTGTGAGAGCTGGTGAAATCGTCACCAGATTTGCCATTCCACTAGTCTGCTCTGGTCGCCATTGAAGCTAGTAGATTATGCCAGAGCAATGATGGCGACCATCCCTGAGGTGATTGCTTGCAGTAATTTGTACTTTAATATTTACGTCAAAATATTTTCTAAGTATGTAAAGAAGCTCCACTCACGATTATACCCCACGACTCAATACAGTTCACTTCCCTTTTTATTACAGAAACGGCGTTTTTGGATGATTTGACATATTTTACGCCATCTAAGGGCCATTTTTATTGTTTCCTAGTCTGTTTTTGGCGTCCGCCCCTCTGCTAACCAAACCATAATTTTAAAAATTAGCATATATGTTCTTAGTGTGAAGAGGACGGTTAACGATGATCTTCCAACGAACATCGACTACTGTGGCACCTCCTAGTGGCAGTTTTGTTTTTTGCGCCCATAGCTGTATCTCTTAAGCCCACTGCAGGATCTTGATTAATTTTAGTAAGTGTATTTATGTGAAGTTAACAACGGACGACGATGACTTTCCAATGAATCTCTGCCCCTTGTGGTAATTTCATTGTTTTGTTTTCCTCGTACTTCTAAGCTCCTTGACGGATTTTTATTGGGTTTGGTAAATAGCTTCCTATTAAAGAAACAATGTTCCCGTTTTCGGATGGATTCGACGTATTTTGCGAGTTTTAAGTGTTGTGTGGAAATGCATCATACACTAAACCGAGCCTACCTTCAAAAAACTGGTCTCGAGTCCGCCGCATGAACGGACTTTACCTATTGTGAAACTTTTAGCTGGTAAGTCGCAGCAACACCCAATTGATAAATACTGGTTTGGAAAGCCGGTAACTTAGATATCACTGAGAGTATTATGTTTTCAATCGTAACTGTCCGTACCTGTTGTTTTTCTGAAATTGCAAATTCCATTGGCGCTTTGCCACCATGCTCGGCCGCTTTTGTGTAGTACAAGAAGCATTGCGTGACCCTTTGTATGTCAATAACACGACACTTCTGCTCGTATCCACCGTCCTCTTTTCACTTGTGATCTCGAAGATCTTGATTAGTTTTAGTATGAACTTTGCTAATAGTTTTTGAGGTCTTTTCAAGCGCATATACAGGGACTATCCAGGAGGTCTAAAAATGGAGCAGCATGCACTGCAGGCAATGTGTGGGATTCTTCGTCCATTACGGTGTTCAAAAACAGTGACCAAGCAAGGGGGAATGGACACCCTTAATAAGAATATAACCTGCTTCTCCGAAGTATGAAATGGTGATGGGAGTTGTATTATTAACTCAGCAGTACATTAAAATTGACTTTTTTGAGTTCTGTAATCCTATAATAGATTTTTATTTTTGCACGAGCAAAACTGAAAAACTGAAAATCCGATATAGATTTGGGAGAGCGATAAAAATGCGTAAAAATGGCCTTAATAATAAGCAGTGAAAATGACATTTTTGTAGGCTAAAATGGGAGGACATAAAAATCAATAAATCCACCCGAACTAATTTTTCTTGTATGTTATTCTTTCTTCTTTCTGCTATATAGTTATTTTTTCTATAGCATGAAGCAATGATGTGTTGTTGCTGACAAAAAGTCACATACTTCCCAGTACTTTTATTTGCTATTTTTCAGAAAAAGTACCAAGTGGTCGTAAAAAGGGTTAAAAAAACTCAGAAACTCTTAAAAAATCAGGCTTGAATTTTGAATTTAATTATTTTATTGGTACAAACTAAAAGGTTAATTTCCTTGTTTTGTAGCTTTTTATAAACAAATTAGAAATGCACCATAAGATGAGAAGAAGCAGCGCCAAAATAGAAAAGAATCTCACTTTCAACAAAATATGTTTCTTCTCCAATTTGAATAGACACTTGTTAAAAAAAATAAATAAAAAAGTTACCGACATCGTAAGAAATGCATGACACTTGACTCTAATGAACTTACAAAATATATAGTTAAAGTAAAAGTATCAGTTTGGCTTGCCTAGCCTGTAATTTAGAAATGTTTCAACATTTGTTGAGAGAAATTTGATCTGTGCGAAATACTGGACAAAAAACACGAGGAACATTTTTTCTGGCCAGCAACGAATGTTTGACACAAAGCCGCTGGATCAACGATTTGCTTTCTAGATTATCGCAATCGTCTAAAATGGGGCATAAACTTATTGCTTACGGTCGAGGAGGAAAATCCGCCCAAGACTGAATCAAAATTGCATTTGCTTGTTATAACTATCGGATGCATTACCGGGTACACTATCCCTCAGGGCAAATTGGTCCTTAATCCACGATGATAATGCCTCTTTACCACAAAGAACGCACATAAGCTTTTAAGACAAATGAAAATTGACGCTTCGTAAAAAAGTTATCCCGGATGGCTGTCTAACCCTTTCGGAAGCGCTGAATTCGATTACAAGCCAGGTTTTCCTAAATTCCGTCTGAATCTGAACGTGATATCGTGGCATGAAAATTTTAGTTCAGTTTGAAAGTTTTCTAACAAATTCCGTGATTTCGCGACGGAATTTCATATTCTAACACAAGCAGAAGAAAGTTTCGTTTCGGTAAATGTGCGAGTCTTGAAATCTATCCATCTCGGTGTCTCTCGGGATAAAACTTGGGCCTCAACAGCGTTTGGTAACATGCTGTGAAACAAATTTGGATTCGTCATGAATAAAACTTTTAGTAAATGCATTTCGCAGTGTTTAATAGATCCAGAGTGTATACTGCATTGCTAATCTAACCAGCAAGGCCAACTCTACTGGGGTAACAACAACAGAGCATAGCAAATAGAACTTGTATATAAAGGAGCCAATTCCCATTCAGGAAAGCAAAGCTACAATTTCGGTAATACAATCAGCGCTCTCACTCAGTTTTAACTTGGTTGTCCTGTAATAAATTTATATGCTTTACCATTTTTGTGGAGTTTTTAATTGTAAGGCTTGTTTATGGATTTCCCATTAAAATGGTGCAGAATGTGCATTTGCTGACACAATTCCATTTTAATTATGATAATGACGAAGTTGAATGTCTCTATACTGCTAAAGGGGTTTTCCATAGATAAGACCACCTGATGAAACGCCCATGGGTGTATCTTCAGAAAATTATGCCAAATACATGCTCATGGGTGTTTATTTGGTGTTACAACTTCTGGTGTCAAGTGTCCATACAGTGGGACATTTATTTGGAAATTTTCCTCCTAAAAGCCCACTCAGCATCAACTTTTTGTCACAAATTCAGTTTTATGGAGAATTTATCATTTATAAAAACTAACAAGGCATTGGTGAACTATGCATTTAACAAAAAATTTAAAAACGCAGTTGTAAGTAAAATAGTGGCTTTCGGTTTACACGCCCCATTTTCCAAATACATGCCCATGGCCAGGGCTTATCTACGGAAATTCCAGGTAGGAGTAATTTTACCTTCCTATGGGCCTGCACATGAAGTAAAAGTCTGATCTACACATTGACGTATGCATGTATGAGTTTGCCTATAATGGCGCTGTGCCCTAGTTTGCCTATAATGGCGCTGTGCCCTAGTTAGTTTTAAAGAACAAATAAAGTTACGCCATGAACCTCTGCATTTGTGACTAAAAACTCTATTGGAAACAGGGTATGCTATGTACAGGTGTTTAGTACTCACAAGTGCCAATATGGCCATTTTTTTTCAAACTGCTCTTATTTATGACAACATTACTTCAAAAATTTATGGCAACACTACTAGAGAATAAAAACAATTTCCCAAAACATGATGCACTAGTGCACATATGTCAGTTTAAATCCAAACTTCACATTTAGTTTTTGAATTTCCAAAGTAACCTCTGTCCAAGAAAGGTTTATATTCCAAGTTAAGCATTCCTGTCCATGATAATACTACCTATACAAATACCTCAAGAACATGTTGTCTAGCAATATACATGGTGTCTAGCAATATGATGCCCCAGACTAACCAAAAACACCATAAACAACAACCTGTAAAGCCTTTAATGTCATGTAGTATTCCAGCACAGACTTTATTAAGCCTTTAATGTCATGTAGTACTCCAGCACAGACTTCAAGCTGTTAGTCATTTTATCTGATTGAAAGTCACTTTTCAACTCCAAGAGACTCAAGAATTTGATGGCCGTTGATTCATCTGCCTCCACTTGAGTTCCTTTGCTGTAGAGCTCAAACACTTGCTGAGATGTCAGGCTACACCTGAAACATATTAGACAGAAAATAAATCACAGAACTAGCATTAGCTTGAAGCACAGGTTGGGTATTCAGGGGGACACTCAACTAAAAAGCAGATTGGGTATTCAGGGGGGACACTCCTCAACCAAAGAGCAGGATGGGTATTCAGGGGGACACTCAACTAAAAAGCAGATTGGGTATTCAGGGGGGACACTCCTCAACCAAAGAGCAGGTTGGGTACTCAGAGGGGACACTCCTCAACCAAAGTTCAAACTGTATTATGTGCTTTCACGACATAATCTGGGTTTGCAGTAACGAAAATAGCACTTTGTATCCCGTTTCGGCGGCACGTAGAAAATCGCACTCAGGCGGTCAGGTCTAGCAGCCAACAGCAACGGGCGTGCATGCGGGATCAAACAAAAGAATTTCACACATCACTCACATCCCATGATTCCAATCCAATGAATAACTGGTTACGGTTGAATTTCCTTTCAGGAAACCTTGTTATTTCTAGTGTTTCATCGTTTTCAGTCAGCCCTCTGACTCCCAACTTAGTCCAAGGCGACTGGGCCACGCACTCCGTTATTGTTCCTCTCACAAAGTTTACAGAGCACAAACCTTGGTTTGTGAAGACATTGACAGTTTCTTTTATCCACTTTTTCAACAAAATATTCAGTCTACTCTATGCTCCATGCATTTTTGACTGCAGAATCGTACTATTTGTCACCGCGATTTTATAACAAATGCAGACACCATTGATAAACCACGCTATCCCAGGCACAGGCGCTTGAATATATCTGTTCCTTGATTGCCACTGATGTCACAACTAAGAAAACGTTTCTTATATATGGTTACGTCATCAGCAAATTCGAGCACCTGTGACCTGCAATTACAATTTTCGTTCCTCCGAAACATAAAGAGCGGTTTCTGCTTTTCGAGTTGTCAGCAATGTCGCGGTGAGAAACCAATTTACCGCAATAATTTATGGCAAATCTGATTTCGCCTTGTGTATTATTTTCACTTGCTTAACATGTGACTATCAAAACAATAAACGTATCTACAATGTAAATATGCAAAAAACATGTGGAGCTGAAATAATTTTAGGCTGTTCAAACATGCATAGGTAGTAACGTCATTAGAACTGCAGGGCTTGACGTCATGAAAATCACCAGGTTGCATTTTGCGACATAGTTAAAATCCCAGGTTACATTTTCAAAATCCAGCTCGCATTCATAAATGCCAGGTCGCAAAAAATTCCCGCTATTTTTACGCGCCAAAATTGATTTTTTAGATCATCGAGAAATTTATGTTTAGATGATGGTCTTACATGCAACGTTAAATACTTTCCCGCCATTTTTACGTGCCAAAATCGATTTTTTTTAGATCATCAAGAAATTTATGTTTAGATGATGGTCTTACATGCTGCGTTAAATACTCACAAATTTCAGGTCAAAAATTCGGTTGTTATATACAGGTACGGTGTTACTATTCTTTACGACAGCTATTGAAAGGCTCCAGAGTGCAAAGCTAGTTGCCGAAATGAAAGTTGAATCAGTGCTCTCTAACCGACAGGAGCATTCAAATAACCAAGTTTCCAATGTGAAAAGGGAGAAAATACTTGTTGAAAAAGTATCCGCGATTTTGCTAGGTCTGACCTGATATATGACAGCCATCAAAGTCGTAAAAGATCCAATCTAACTCTGAGTGCAAACTCTCTCCATTTTTATGTTTGTAGCCCAAACTTTTCAACTTAACTCGCCACTTGTCGAAAAAAATCTGTGAAACGTTATCCTAGCCCAATGACAGATTCAGATGTGCGAGTACAATTCAGTGCAAATTTCACAAAAGTGTGGTACCTATGCTGTTTACATACTCAACACTTAATTTTCGTGAAATGAAAAGCCTCGAAATAATTCCAGACTCCGTGCAGATTTTCATCGCATAATCCAAGTTAGCTCCTCAACACCTTCCATGTACGGAAAAATAGGTCAGTCACAAATGACACGCATGCCACCAGTGGTAACTTTCTTTCGGAGGCAAAAAACAATGTCGGGGTTTAGTTTTTACATAATTGAGAAAGGACGTTTTTTGAAAATTAAATTTGTTGTTGTGGCTCACAATCAGCTGCGTGTCAATTTCAAACCATGCACCGTTGTTTGTAGTGCGATATGATGGGCGCTAGCCTGAACTGTGGGCGCTTAATAGGAAATTCTCAAAAGTTGAGGGGTACGCTTAGTAGATCAGTGAGCGCTTATTATGAAACACTTCAAAGGTAGGGAGTAGGCACATGGGTGGGCAGAATCATTAATCTGAGTGTTAATATTGAGAGACTGCAATGGAAAGAAATGTTATTATTACGTGGCAAACTCCATCTAGTAGGGGTGACTTTCTGGCTATCATTACCACCTACACTGTATCCTTTTTAGCCACCCGCAATAATTTTGTTTGTAATTGCCCACTTTAGCCAGATCAAGATTCTTTCTATTGGAGTCTGAAAATTAATTTTACTGCGTGGTCTGGGGAGCAAAAACTTGACGGGGGGATGTAAAAAGAGAAGACTAAAAAGTTCGCGAACCAAAATTTCACTTTTTCCCATTTAGTTGCCGAATAGCTGATTACAGGCATAGAACTTTGGACCTAGTGAGCATTGACCTGGGCAACATCGGAACAGGAAAATATCAGTTCTGAGCTACATCCTTCCCCAGGAATATCGTAAAGCATCGGCTATTTTATAACTGCCGGGAACTTTAAGTTCATTGTCAAGTAAACCACTGTCACCCGGGCACTTAAAAGAGCCAAGCCGGTATACTCTTTCATTTAGGACTGTTGCTGTTGTGTTTTGTTATGCAGCTTTGGAGTGGTGCGCACGCTTGAGTTCACGGTCTTGAATTGCTGGAGTAAGCCTGCAGTTTACGTCAGTAACAACAAGTGACAGATGGCTCATATGTCGCGAACGTAGCCTTAAAAACAGGTAAATGGTATGAGAATTTCTTGGCGACTCAAAGCTACTTAGCTGAAAGTAGAAAGACGTGGCTCTTGTTTGACGATTAAATAGGGTGGTTATTTTTATTTTTGCAGACTTTTCCGATAAAAAAGCGAGACGCTGAGATGCACATTTCCAAGTCACAATCGTCTGCCACGGGACGCCTTGCACGCTCACAACGGGATAGACCAGCGTCGCAGCGCAATATCAGGGATATCGTCATAGATATTTGATAATAAGGGGATCTTATCTGAAAACGTAATATGTTGATCCTTTAAGAATTAGTAGAAACACCGCTGTTTTGTGACATTAAATCACGTGTTAAGCCGTGGTCCAAAATTTTCTTCGGCGCATCCGGAAATTTGTATATGTAGCCAAAAGTGTTAGACAATAAAACGCGTCAAAGATCGATTCTGCATTATCCCATGTTTGTGCAATATGTTGACAAGTCATGAGGAGGGCTGTTCTCAGTTAGTGTTCTTTTGAACTTGATTTGGCAACAACCAAATAACGGTCGGATTCACACGAATTGCTTTATATTTGCCAGACATCTGCCAAGAAGTGTGAAAACTCAGCTCGCATACGTTGGAAATGCCAGGTCGCTGGCAAAAATCTCAGCTCGCATTTTCAAACTTCAGGTAGCAAATACGACCTGCAGCTAGTTATGTCGAGCCCTGTATTGAAGGACACCAGGCAAAACAAGCCAATTCTGTTTTAAATAAAAATTACACAAGTCAGTTTTCATCTTAACGTCAAACAAGGAAGACTCGCAATGTAAAATATCTAACCCATAACAACTAATACTTATATAATCACATTTGAGTGAAGTCTTATATTGACAGTGTGAACAACAAGGGGCTTGGGTCTCCTCACCACACCCTTTCCATAACTTTTCAGCTTTTTTCACATAACTTCCAAATTTGTAATTTTCATTTCACAAACACTAACATACCTAACTTCTATGCTACACTCAATTGAAAAGTGCAATATCATTTTTTATATGGTAATTACAATAACTGACCTATAAGCATGCAAAATAGGTGAAGATGTACTGAACGAATGCAAAATGTGACTAATTTCTCACCGGACAAGGAACTCCAGACCAGGTCTGCCAGCACTTGCAGGGTTACGGTAGACACCCAGTAGCAGGGGATCAGACACTACTGTCTCTGGGATGTTCACTTCATCCCGAACTTCACAAACTATTGAGTTAAACAGCTCATCCCTTACTGCTGTCGGTGACAACTGTTCAACGTTTATTTGGTCAAGAGGCTGATCTCCGACTAGTACCTGTAAATGACATTACATGTGAGTTGAACATCATGCAAAGTAAATTAATCAAACACCAATTCATTTTGTTCACCGTTGCTCACTCTGATGTCAGTTTTTCTAGGTCTCAGAACAGTTTCCTGGCTTTTGGTTCACAGTGATTAGAAACACCAACCACAATGAGAATTCAAAACAGGGTGATATTTGAAAATACATATGAAAAAGCTAAATTTGTATCCTGTTCATGGAAAACAATTACAAATCATGTCATTTTTTGCAACAATTGCTGGGAGTCAATTCAAACCCCCCATATCTGGTCTTTCCAACTACTAAAGTCATTGAACACAACAAATAACATGGCTCTTGACTTCAAAATCCAAAGGCCAGACTACGTTACAATATGGCAGAACTCAAGATAGTGCATCAAGACCTAATGTGATGTGCATCAGATTGGTCAGAAACTGGGCAATAGCCACTTAAAGGGGGCCCAAATTTTGCAATCCACTCTGAAGTTCATTATTCAGTGAAAAAAAAACCGGTAAGTAACTACCAGGGAATGTACGTGTAAAGCCAATTGTTTTTTCCCAAAATAACCACGGATACAGACATGTACCTAATTCAAACTTTAGCAAAGGTGGATCTTTGCTAATGATAAAATCTCACAAATTTAGGACACATTACGGTAGACAGGTGAAATTTAATTTTCTCTTTTTTTCATAAATGATATACCAAAATAGTGCTTAACCATATTCAAGTTCTGTACCTAACAATATGGTATAATGGTAACTATACCAAAATAGTGCTCAGCCATATTCAAGTTCTGTAAGTAACCATGGTAACTATCAACAGACCATTGGAAACATCCACTGTTAAGATTAGAAACCTATGAAAAATGGAAAAGTGCACAATTTTGGCAGCTATTTTTTCTGAAATTGGCGCGATAACTTGGACAAAGCTTGACCGTTAGATGATTCAAAATTTGTGCATTTGTCATTTCAGATAGGTTGAATTTTACCATATTTGCACATTAAAATCTGTAAGTGCACAAGGATGCGAGTTACTGTGAGCAAGTTTCCCTTTACTGGTCACACTTAGCTAGAGTGGATTATCATCTCTCTCCACTTTTCCCTGTTTCAACTTACGCTCGGTTCTGCATGACCTCCAGGTCGATCATATTTCCCAGCATCCTCAGCAACATGCTTGCTTCGCTTGATTATCACCACTCGGTCATCAGATGTTAACAACAAGGCACCTACACCGATAGCTTCAGACAAGAAGGCTTGAGAATTTTGGAATTGCTCAATACCAAGTTCTTGCAGCATCTTTGCTTGCGGTGAGTAGTTTGTGCCCAAGAAGTCTTTGTAACAAGTTACACCAATGCACAGATTAAGCTTATTGCTTTCGCTTTTCCTCACTGAATGCAATCGAAATTTGGTTCCATTAAACAGACGAGGGTTGTCCATCAATCTGTTTTGCCACACCATCTCAATTTCACTTTCCAAATTTCCACGTATTTGCTTGCGATTGAACTGTTCACTGACACTAACACAGACATCTTCTTTTCCGATCAATTTTCCCAAAGGGTTTTCAAATTCATTGTTGTAATTGGAACACATAGTGTATATCACAAAACAAAGTTTCCTATAGATGTCCGTGTCTTTCAAGCAAATCCCAAACTATTTCTTTGTACTGTTCGATTAGTACCTAAAGTTCTGGTCTGTCAATAACGTTTACCAATGTTTCTCATAGTCCTTATTTTCTTTACCTCTCTATAAACAACGCTTTCTTGGACCCATGGATCAAAACGAACAATTTCCATTTTATCAGCTAGTTTAGGGCGCAGTTTCACAACTTTATGGCCAGTTCCTGCCAAACTTTCTAAGAGAACCATAACAATTTTCCCACCCTTAGACATGGTACGGTACACGTACTAATCCAGGATACGTTGGTAAGCTGTAGACGAGGGCGCCCTCTGTGGTCGCATCAAAGTATCGAATTAGCCGGTTATCCACTGAGTACAGTCAATGAGTTCTGATTAAGTTCTGAGGCAGTAATAATCAGATAAATACAACAGGTGCTCTTGTTTGAAAATAAACGATGAAAGACAGGCCACAACACCAACTTCTCACCCACTAATTAATACAAATATGTAGCACCAACCCCGCTTTCGCCATGAAACATCTCCCGGAAGCCGCTTCCGTAAATCAAAGGATTATGCTTTGGAAAAATACAAAATAACAACATATAATTTTATGTTATATCATATAAACCATTTTAAAAGTTTTCAAAGACTTTAAATTTAGAATAATTACCTTTTATTGTATTATGCTACATTTTTGAAACGTTTTGGATAAAGCTATTGCCGGATATCGAAAAGAAATCAATGCGCATGCGTTTATTGCCTTGGTGATTTTTCACAAACAACATTTGGTTGGAGACTGAGAGTGGAAGTCGGTAAAATATCACAAGTCTTGTAAAATTCGTTTTGAAAGCGATTATGGACGGAGAAAGTTTTAATTTAAATGTTGATTATGTCGGAAGCTCTGGTATTCTTCGGTCTGTGGAGCAAAAAGCTGC
The DNA here is from genome assembly GCA_002633005.1 of Phoronis australis. Lineage (NCBI taxonomy): Eukaryota > Metazoa > Phoronida > Phoronidae > Phoronis > Phoronis australis. Next base: position 316,063 of record NMRA01000102.1, on the reverse strand, counting down.
GTTACAAACATCTCTAGCGATTCTCAAGGCAAACTACAAGTTCAAAAAAGTGAAGTACTGGGGCAGAATCAAAGGACTAAAGGATGACTACCACATCGCACAGGGCATTGGTAATGACGAATTAATGGACAAGAGAACCTTATACAGGTAAACCCTGGGACTAAAATACCATAGTACCATTAGTAGGCATGTAGCAAATATGTAGGTGCACTTTCATTTAGTGAAACATGTTATTTCAGAGAGTGGGGTCATTGAAGCAAAAGAGAAAGATATGTACAATAATATGCACTATTTGTGATTCATACATAGTCATCTTTGACTTTGTCTCAGCACTTGAACACCAATCTGAGCAGACACCACTTCACTTAAAAACTTACCTTAGAAATAAGTGATGTAGGAATTGCCTCGAGTTGAAACTAAGAATATCATGAAGTGCATTGGTAAAAACTCACTCATATGTTATTTTGTTGAAGCTATAGAGTCAATATAGAGACTTTGACTTAAAAACAAAATCTAGGATATGTGAAAGAGTCATTACTTTTGTCTTTGCACTACTACAACTTTCATTTGTTCACAAAATTGTTGAAAACTTCATTTTTTATGGCTAATCTTTGAGGGTACATTTCATCCCCCAGAAATTGCCCTTGTTCCTTGTTGATAGGATCGGTTTCGATTCAACTGAAGAACATTAACCACTGAATTTTACTTTTTGTTATTTCTAGCAAAGATTGTGTCAGTTGGGGTTTGCTCCCACCCGCCACTGAAAAAATGAAGAAAGAATCAAAACTTGCTAAAGGCCGCTTCACAGGAGATCCATCTTACGAGTTTGAACACGTCGAGATTAAGAAGACTTTGGCTGACAACGAAGAAGTCTTGGAAGAGGAGGAGACAGTATGTTGGTTGTTTATTTTTTTTTCTGCTGAAAGTAAAGTATTTAAACCACTAGTCAGAGCATTGTGTCAGAAAAATATTTTCTATAGTAATTTTATCTGCTGATCAGATGACACCGTGTACGTCGCTTATTTTTATTGTCCAGTGGTAATAAATGGTAAATGCTAACTTGCTAGCATGTCCTATACTTACACATTCACCTACACTTCATCAAAATTTGTATTTTTGAGCTGTGCTTCTGTAGGCTAACCCAGTTAAACTATCTACATTATTACAAACATACATATAAGTTGTATCTTTATGTTATGAGCCCATAGGTATATAAAAGAGCATCAAGTCTCTGCTCCAAGTGTTCATAATTCAAATAATTTAAGACATTTTTCAACTTGAACATCACCCATCACTGTAATCATCGCCTTAAAGGCACAATTGGCATAATAATACAGGGTGATCCCACAGAATTTTGTAAATAATTCAAATTCTTTTTGGAGTGACTGAAAAAAATCATCATATTTTACAAAACTATGGTTGAGACTTTTAGAAAGATCATCCAAATTTCAAAGGATAGATTTTTGTAATATTTCCATCTTGTTTGATAACAGACAACTATAAAAGAGGAGGACCGTCTGTCAGCTGCCATTGCTGAAATTGACGAGGATGTTTGTATTGTACCAAGAGGCGCCTACATGAAGACAGCCTTGGGACAGGTGGTTACTAACCGCAGCTTTGAAGGTAGGTTGACAGGTGGTTACCAACCGCAGGTTTGAAGGTAGGTTGACAAGTGGTTACCAACTGCAGGTTTGAAGGTAGGTTGACAGGTGGTTACCAACCGCAGGTTTGAAGGTAGGTTGACAGGTGGTTACCAACCGCAGGTTTGAAGGTAGGTTGTCTGCTTGAGGTATTTTCATTATGGCACTAACATTCCTTCTTTATGAATTTTAAACTCTTAAGTTGTGAGCACGGCATTACATACGACACCTTTGTTAATTAATAGTTTCACTTTTTCTGTATTTTGTGTATAGGAAGGAGTAACTATTGACCCAAAACTGTAAATGACTGGCTTGTGCTTTGTCAGTTGTTTTTCTTAAGGACCATTTCTGATTTATAAATGTTTTTATGTACACTTAGACACTTTTGTATATACTTTGTGGATCAGTTTTTGAATATTTAAATTATTTTGTGTGTGTCATGAGTTATGCTATTTTGAAAACACAGATATGTTTTAATATTTTACAGGATTGAGTGTATCTGACAGTGGGAAGTTTTCTTCATACCTTCATTTCCGAGAGCCAAAGTGGCTACCAGAGAAGTCACTACTACAAAAGGCTAACATGGACAGAGCAATAGACTTTCTTGATGTGATTGAAGAAGATATTCCAAAAGGTTAGCGTCTGCCTCATTGATAAAAAACTTCATAAATTGTTAATTCCAATGCTTTACATGTGAAATTAAGAAAAAACAACAGCTCCTAGCCCGCTGGTGCTATAAATAAACCATTTTATTAACAGTGAATGTACATTTCCTAATTCTGGTTTTCGTTGTTATTCATTCACGAGACATTGGGTTTTTTTAAACATAATAATGCAAGTCCTAGTTAAAACTGTGACATATCACTAACACATCGTCTTTTGACAAAATTACTGATGGTTTGTCTTTCAGGTTCTTGGAGTATTCAATTTGAGCGAGGTAGTGGGCTGGTGACTTTGAGAAGTTTACTGTGGCAGGGATTCACCTTTTATCACGTTCCAGGAACACGCAAGTTTGGATCTGTTTATGACGGAACCGGAGAGAAAAATTTGGACTTGCCATTCATGTTGTAGACATATGTCAAACTACAGAATGGACTGACTTTTGGATTTGTATTTGGAAACAGCGTTTTGCATCTATTTCCAATTTAAATGTGTTAGATAAAAAACTATGTTACTTTCCACGTTCAACATCTGATAAATAATGTAAATATACCAAAATTACTTTATCATTGTGTAAGCTGCTTTTCATCTACTAGGCTGAGTTACATAAAAGTTTATCCACTGGATAAGTTTGCTTGTTGCATGACGTCAAATATAAACAATGACAGTGTGATATTGAGACGGATTGATGCTGGTGTTGTTGCTAACCAGCGTATAACTTTGTTGCTAACCAGCATATAACTTTTATGCAACCGAGCCCGGATAATTTGTTTTAAATGTCTGAAGGTATGAACCTATCTGAATGTTATAATGTCTGGACACATGCATAAATGGAAAACACATTCGCCTAAGATTCAGTCTAGGAGACTTTAGGACTACCACTTACAGCGAACACAGATTTCGAGAACCAGTTTCTTCCTATATGAACTATGGGCATCAAACTGGTTCTCAAAATCTGTCACCCCTGCATGTGATTATTGCTGTAAGGAGAAACAGACTAGCAGCTAATCTATAACCTAAATAACATAAGAACTGACTCAAAACCACAAATAAAAAGTAGTACTCATTTATTCACTCTGCTTGACACAGCAGTCACTATTCACAAATCTATATAGACAATGCAAAATAGCTTTTTCGCAAGTCCGTACCTGAGAAGCATCACAAGTGAATTTCCATCTCATTTCTGAATGAGTTGCCAGCTGCAATATTTGTGGGTAACAGTCGAATATAACACGCCCGCATTTTGAGAACCAGTTTTCTCCTCTGAATAGCCAGGATCAAACTGGTTCTCAAAATGTGGGCACATTATATCTGACAATTGCTATATTTGTAAGCACAAGTGTACACAGCACCATTAACATTTACTACACTTCATCTTCATACTATGACCACTCCCAAAATAACAATTTAGGATCTATCACCACAATGCAAGCAAAAGGTTTGAACCTCTTTCTGAATCTGTGCTGGTGTCTACTGTGTAACTTGGAACACACACTATCAATAGAATGCATTTGCACATTTGGGCTCAGTAGCACCCCACTCAATGCACTCAATTACATTGGCTAATGTTGATAAAAGCACATGGCATCACATCCTGATGCAAGTATTTCCACAGTATACTTCATGCAACTGCATGTCCTGTCTCTATTATCACTCCACGCACTAAAGGAATGTCCTACTCAAAATAACAATTGTATTTTTTCCACTTGTATGGACTTTTCATGTGTGACTTGGGTTTACCGTCCCAACCCGGTGGTCGGAGAGTAGGCATGAGTCCTGAAACAGACAGAAGTTGTATTATAACAACACAACTTTTTGACGAGCTGCGCAGTGCATTGAAATGCGCCCATGACAACACTGCAAATGGTGTGCTTCTATTTTTGGTATCATAAAAATTACCATTAAATGGAGCAGAATGCATGAAACCCATCTGAATTGGGAAGGAGGCGCTGTATCTGTAATACACAACTATTTGCCGAATTTCATGAAAAAAGCCAAGAAACTCCCAATACATAGAGGTAAACGTGAAACCACAATGGACACTATGGGGCATAGCTATAGTCTGATTGGTCTGAAAATCATCATCTGTTGCCATCAGGTGGCGCAAAAAACATCAAGTCTGTCTGCGAATGGGAAGGCGTTTTCCTCTCCTTAATAGAAACATATTTTGCTAAATTTCATGAAAATGCATTCATGAACTCCGATTATACAGAGGGAAATGTAAAAAACATTTTGCCACTACAGAGCACAGTGGTATTTGGTTCAGTTCGACACTTGTTAATGTTTGTAGTCTGCAAAGTTCACTAAGTTCCTCCAAAGGGTTTCAAGGAGATTTGGCTGTAGATGCAAAAAACAAAATCGTCATAATCATAGGAGGGGGGGGCTAATTGATGACTATGCGGGATGATAGAGGGGGTAAAAAGTGGCAAATTTTGATGCCGTGAATGGTTCCTTACTTCAATCAGCATCTCTCTACGCCTACGGCACTGACTTTTACCGTAAACGTTCGGGTTAACACCCACCCCTACTTTAGGTGGATTTTCGATTTAACCGCCCACTGCTCGGTTAACCGCCCATCTGCGATTTTTGAAGATTTCCAGTTAAGCACCCACCTTTCAGTTAAGCGCCCATCCCCGACTTTTAAAGATTGAACACTTAGTGCCCGGTGCTACACAAATGCGCTATTCCCCGACTTTTAGATCGATGATCACAACTAGAGACAGTACAACTACGGCCTCCGAGACGGCGGTTTGGCAATGTGAATTATAATACCAGAAACGAATTCTTGTCTCGGGTCATGGATTTACTTCAGAATATAATACTTGAACGTTTTGTCACTTTTATTTTCTTCCCATGTTCGCAAAGTTTAAGAACACCGCCGGCTTAAATGCCGCCGCTTTTAGCAACGCGGTCTGCCGCGCTGAGTTTCTGTTTGCAGTGCACTAGATAAAACATATTCGAAAAAAATCGGGCCAGAGAAATGTGACAGTGGTTTTGCCAACCCTTCCAATTCGCTTTTGATAGGAAGCTCTCGTATGTTGAAGAATTTCCATAACTCACGGACAGATGTCAAATTCTCCCTATTTTGATGAGTGTAATTGCCAGGTTATCGAGGATGTGTAGCGACCGAACGGACAATGTACCTTGTCTCTCGATTTCTGAATTCAAAGGTTGGAAATATGTTACTGGATGTTTGTATATCATCTTGAAGAAATAAAAAAAATGCAAGTCAAATTTTGTTTTTCGCTTATTGCATCTCAAACAAGTTGGCGTTAGCAAATTCTGCCAAAGTCGCTTGCCGTTCTTTATAGTATGATTTCTTGCGAACAGTGCATTATCGTATCCACCAAGCCTTTTAGCTTCCCGAATATTTTTGTTTCTACATTGGGCAGTTTTAGCCTGAACAAAATTCTTACCATTCGAGTCTGAGACATCTACGACGTAACTGATTGAAAATTGGCGGCAGTGGTAATGACGTGCACGCAGTTAGCTACGGGCATGGAACATCGAGTCCAGGTATCATCGAGCCGGGAATTATTGGAACAGACTTGACATTGTAGTTTTGGGTCATTGGAACGGAGGAATATCGTAAAACACTGTTTTTTGTAACAACATCTTAAAAGTACAAAGTCGCGCCAGAGTACTCCTTTACGTAGGGCTGTCGCTGTTCTCTTTTGATGTGCGATCTCCGAAGTGGTACACACGCGTGTAAGTTCCCACACTCTGGAGTGCACGTTACCTTGACAACAACATATGTGATTGACAAGTGACTCATACGTATGCGCATGCTGAATCCAGCCGCTGTCTTTTGTCCCATAAAACAAGACCCATATTAAAAGAGGCTGTTAAATTACTTGACGGCATTTCCAAGTCTACAAACAGCGTGACCGACCAGTGCTGCAATGAGATAATGCCGTAGGTGATATTATAATAGGATAATCTGTAAATATTTTGTGTAAAATAAATGTGTTTTTTGAGTTGCTTTATGTTTGCCAGGTAGGCCTATCTATTTTACCCAAAAAAAACGACTCACGTAGGTTGGAATTTGCCGGTGGCAGGTACAAGACGTCTATAATCTCGGCTCGCATTTCCAAATTTGATGTTGCCAATGCGACCTGCAGTTTGTTATGCCGCTGCACGGAGTCTCGGTTGCAAACCACTGACTCGGAAAGGACGCGTTGCTGGTTGAAGCTCTTCACTAATTTAGTCGTATAGCCGCGCAAACCATGGATGCCGGTTACCCGAAGAATTGGGGCTACATCTATGAATTGTTTTTTACTGACGCAGATATGTGTACGAACTGGTAATTTTTTCCTCGGACGCTACTGTACACACTCACTAGACTCATCCCCAGTCATAGTGTCATAGTGTCATAGTCATAGTGTCATAGTCATAGTGTCATAGTCATAGTGTCATAGTCATAGTGTCATAGTCATAGTGTCATAGTGTCATAGTGTCATAGTCATCTTAAGCAAATGCTTGTTTTTGAGTAATGCCTTTGTGGTAACTTTTGATTGACGACTGGCTCATGTCCGCTTACCCCCGATTTTCATCTTCTTTGCGTGGCATGTTTCACGCAATTGGAAGTGGGCAACGCCGGGCAGTCGAGATAAAACAGCTAGCTGCAGAACTATACGTTGAAAATGAGTCACAGAGTCTAATCTAATCTAATTTCATCTCCAACATAAACATCCCAAAAACAAAAAACACCTGAATTTGTTTTTCAAACTTTTATTACATCATTAATTTTAAAACTGGTCTTTGACTCGGAACTTGATAGCAAGCACCATAAATTTGATGTCTGCTGTGACCTCTGCAACACGTGAAGCACGCACACATTTCTAAAGTGTCATCCCGTGAGAATAGTTGCAATCCAAGTTATTGTTACTGGTCGTCTGCGCACTACAGCTCTAATAAGATCACAAGACGGCACAGGGCTATTACTCACCAATTTTGTAAATTTAATTGTGATTGACTAATCTGTGGGCAACAGAACATTTTTTGGAATTGTCCGCTGTTATGACACTTTTAGCGGCATTTGGCGACTTGACACCAAAGATCTTAGAAAAGTTCTATGCGTTCCGAGTACGTGTGTCGTGTGGTACTCTGATCATGAGGTAAAATTAACCGCCCAGGGCGGTTGTCTGTCGTAATAAGCGCCCATGCTCAGTTAACCGCCCACCCTGGATTTCTTGAAATTTCACGTTTAAGCGCCCATGTCTGGTTAACCGCCCACCCCCGATTTTTTGGGTTTGCCAATTTAACCACCCAGGCCGAACGTTTACGGTAGTATAATTCTAGTGTATTTCACTTACCAGCACGCTGTGCCTGATTCACTAGTTTCATTATCTTCTTATGTTGTTTCATGCACAGTCCTGTGACACGCCGAGGTAGTACACAGCCATCTGGTCGTAAAAACTGGCTTAGTATTAAAACATCCTAGAATAGAATTAAACATAGTACCATATTTTTTGATTAAACATAAAAATCTTAATTTTTTATTAAACATGCGACCAGACGTTAGCACCTGTATTTCGTTTATTGTTATGTTGAAATGTATGCGTGAAACACACATTCAGGAATTCACTGCAGATTTACTCTGTTACAACATTGTACTTTTTACCAATGAAAAAAACACATTCATACCCGCACACATACGCACATGCGCATTTGTGGTTGGGGTCATTTACAAATCAAAAATAAACTGCCTCAAATACAAATACCATAGGGGGCCATGTGTTATTAAAATATTCGAATTTTAGATTATTGTAAAATAAGCATTTTTCAAAGACTTCCCTATTAAACATGTCAAATTGAGAGTCGTGTTTAAGATGCTGTGACTTGTCTGAAATTAAAAAAATTGCCATTTGGTGAATGGCGGGTTCATGGCTTTAAAAAATTAATTTAACATTCGACTTTAATAAGAGATGTCACTACTAGTATCATCACGGCTGTTGTGACTTTTACTATACTTGGTGTATAATGAGGTACATGCTTGAATGTCAACAAGATTCCAACTTACTGTGTATTTTAAATTAAGGTTTAGTTTGCATAGCCCACATGAACCATGTGGGTCTTCTACATCTATGACAAGTCCCTCTCGGGCAGACTTCACCTGAACACCCTCTACCTGAAATAAAGACAGAATATTTGAGCAGGAGGTGCAACCAACACTACTTCTGTAACATACGATGATAAAATCTTACTAATGTCGTACAAAAAATCGCCAAAATTGATATTTTCATTTTTCAAAGGCTTCCAACACTTTTTGTGAAAGACAAACATCTTTTTTGAAACAAAAATGAAAAAATAAAGTTTAACTTCTCCTTCATATTGTGTCCCAAGCTGGAGAAATTTCACCATGTTATGAAAGAAGTACGTCACACGAGCACTAAAAGAATGATTCAGCTAAAATGCTTCTTTAGGCAAAATGCTTTTAGGAAGCAATAATTTCTGGATAGGTCAACATTGATAGGGGTCATTTGGATCCAACTCTTATGAATGACATCAGAGGTCAGCACAATTGCTGGATAATTTGAGATTACTTGGGATTAGTTGGGTCCAAATAAACTGTATTGTAGGACACCAGCGAAAGCTGGAAAGGATGAGATTGATTGGCATTAGTTGGATTAAACAAAGCATTTTGATGCGTATGACACTTACAACTGTGATATCTCCATCTGTTGTCCAATGAACTGAAACAAAGAAAAGGACAAGACATTTAAAAACACCCCGTTAATAGTCAATGTAAGATGAGCATTAAAGGTAAGATATTTATGTTTTCATGGCCTTTTTCAGTCGCACCAAGCAGCAGTAACTTGTTAACAGAGCACTGTGTATAATACACAAACAGTAATGGAAGAACAGCAGCCAACACCCAACACCATATTATCATAATTCGGCTTATAAGTCACTTTAAACAGGAAAAAGGTAAGGAAAGGGTCACAAAGGCAGAATACCCAATTTAATAGATTGTAATGGATGGAGGAACAATGTCAACAAAACACTTGATATCCTCTGGTGCGAGCACAAGCCAAGCAGTGTAAAAATGGCTGATTTGGGCAACTGAATGAAGGATTGCTTGAAAAAGTTTGATTATGGGAGTATTTGTTCGAGCTGGAAGAAATTAAAGACATCAACGGCCTCCTAAGGCATCCCTCTATGCACAAAAGGTACTTATAGCAGCAGGACTTTGATAGTTTAATTAGTGTGAGGCACAATTCACCAAAAAGATTCCAGCGTATTAAGGCCCTATCAGGGCTTGACATAACGAGCTGCAGGTCGCATTTGTGACCAGAAATTTGGAAATGCGAGCTGAGATTTCTGTCAGCTCATATCAAGTCGGAAAATGCGACCTGGAATATCCGACGTATGCGAGCTGAGTTTTTACACTTCTCGGCAGATACCTGGCAAATATAAAGCAACTCTTGTGAATCCAACCGCATTGGTTGTAGCCAAATCAAGTTCAAAAGAACACTAACCGAGAACAGCCCTCCCGATAACTTGTAGCATGTCGGGTGAACATGGGATAATGCAGAATCGGTCTTTGACGCATTTCATTGGCTAACATTTTCAAGTACTTTTGCAAATTTCCGTATTCACCGCAGAAAGTTTCGGTACACAGCATAACAAAACAGCAATGTTTCTACTAATTTTTAAGTGATCAACTTACTAAAAGTTTGTGGTGGAGAAACATGTTTTTGCGCAAGATGTCCTTATTACCAAATATCCACGACTATATCCCTGATATCGCACTGCGGCACTAGTCGGTCCCGTTGTTAAAGCGCAAGCCGTCCTGGCAGACAATCGTGACTTAGAATTGGACGTCTCGTTTTTTATCGTATAAGACAGCAAAGGTGAAAATGACAATCCCATTAATCGCCAAACGACGGCCACGTCTTTACTTTCAACAAAGTAGTTTTTGAGTTGCCAAGAAATTCTAAAACCACTTCACTTGTTACAGTTTCTGGGACTATACGTGCGCGAAATATGATTTCCTGTCACACGTTGTTGCCAACGTAAAGCTATAACTCCAATGATTCAAGTACGTGAAGTTACGTGTGCGCACCACTCAGCGGCAGCACATCAAAAGAGAACAATGACAGTCCCAAATGAAAGAGTATACCGGCTTGGCTCTGTTAAGCACCCAGGTGCCAGTAGTTTATTTGAAAAGGAACTTAATAGATTCCTGGCAGTTATAAAAGACCCGATGCTTTACGATATTCCCCGGGATCGATATAAACCAGAACTGATATTTTCCTGTTCCGATGTTTCCCGGAGTTGATGTTCCCTAAAGGTGATATTCTATGCCCGTAGCCAGCTATTGCAACGAGTAGATGCGAAATTGTGGTAAGCGAACTTTTTATTCTTCTCTTCATACACCCCCCCCCCAATTTTTCGCTCCCCAGACCACCGCCGGCATAACGGCGTAAAATGTTCAGACTCCAATAGAAACAATCTTGTTCCGGCTGAAGCGGGAAATTAAAAACAAAAAACAAAATTATTCCGGATGGCTAAAAAGGGTACAGTGTAAGTGGTAATGATACCCAGAAAGTCACCCCTACTAGATGGACTTTGCCTCGCAAAATCATAATATAATAACATTTCTTACCATTGCAGTCTTTAAATATCCTATTACCGCAAACACTCAGGTTAATGACTATGCTCACGCATGCGCCTACTCCTTACCTTTGAAGTGTTTCATAATAAGCGCTCACTGATCTACTAGGCGTTCCCCCTCAACTTTTGAGAATTTCCAATTAAGCGCCCACAGTTCAGGCTATCGCGCATCATAGCGCACTCACTACAAACGACCGCGTGTGCTTTAAAATTGACACGCAGTCTATATAGTGAGTCACTCTCATTTTACACATTAACAAATTCAGTCTTCAAAAAATGTCTTTTCTCAACATGTAAAAACCGAACCCCGGCTTTCTTTTATACCTCCCAAAGAAAGTTTTAACTTTTTTAAGAGGGAGTTTGCACTCCGAGTTAGTTTGGATCTTTAACGACACGCAAGTGTTTTAACACTAGTGATATGCATTTCGTTTTGTGACTGACCTATTTTTCCCGTACATGGAAGATATTGAGGAGCAAACTGGAATTACATGATGGAAACCCGCGTGCAGTCGGGAAATATTTCGAGGCTATTCACTTTATGGAAAACTAATTGTTGACCACATAAACAGCATAAGTCCCACATTTTTGTTGAGAAATTTGCACTGAATTGTTCTCGCGAATCCAAATATGTCATTTGGTTCGGGCATCATTTCACAGATTTTTTTGTACAGGTGTTTCTCAAACGTCGGGTCAGGTTGCAAATTTTTTTGCTGCGAACAAAAAATAGAGGGAGTTTGCATTCCGAGTTAGTTTCGATCTTTAACAACTTTGATAACAGCTATATAGCAGGTCAGACCTAGAAAAATCGCGGATAATTTTTCAACAGGCATTTTCTCCCTTTTCACATAGCAAACATAGCTACTCGAATGCTCGTGTCAGTTAGAGAGCACTGATTCAACTTTAACGTCAGCAACTAGCCTTGCGCTCTAGGGCCTTTCAATGGTGGTCGTGAAAAACAGTAATGCCAAACCTGCATGAACCAACTCAATTTTGCGACCTGAGATTTGTGAGTATTTAATGCTGCAGGCAAGGGCATAATCTAAATATTTTCTTTATGATCTAAAAAATCCATTTTGGCGAGTAAAATTGTGGGAAAACTTTGCGACCTGGCATTAATGAATGCGTGCTGGATTTTAAAACTGCCAGCACCAGTGTAAAAATAGGAGCACTCACAGTTATTGTTTACAGTCTGACTCCATTAACGTACATAGTTGATATTAATATTTTCTGATTCCTCTCGCAATGACGTAATGCAGTTTGGCAATGGTGATCATGGTGATTCCAAAAAGGTATTACTCGTATCAATTAGGCTCTTCTTATTCATGCATTTACGAGGTGTTAATTTGTGTAAAAATGCTGATTTGGACAACTTCAGGTCACCAAATCGAGCACTGTAGTAGTTAGCTGCTCAGTGAATAAACAGGTCCCCCGTTTGTGCTGCCTCCTGTCGGCGTGACTGAAGCGTGGGACTATTCTCGCTGGTTCCCTGCGTGCCGCTAGGTGGGGCAGTAGCCGCGCCAGCACGCAGGTATCTCTTAATTTTCCTTGGTAAAATTTTTTACACAGGTGTTTCTGATTGGCTAGTCATAAGCAAACAAACTGGCATGACTAATGGACTGAAGTGTAAATGTGGTGTTTGTTGTACAGATAAATCGGTGCTTAAAATTTATGTTCAGGAAATGTGAAGCCTAGAAATTGTGATTGCACCTTTTCGGAATGCATCTTTCTACTGTCGATGACTTTTGTTTATGATAGTGTCCTGTATTCATACAGTATGAATAACACACCGGCTAAATCGGCCAGATATGTGTTTATTGTACATGTATGTGCTTCAAGCACGCGGCTATTAAACATCACTGCAGAAACGAAATAGACTGCGACGCCACTTACATGACAAGGCTAAAAATCGTTCAGTCAACCATTTTTTCACGGTGTTGTAAAGCTAACCAATGACTGCCAAGGTTACATCGACCAATGCTAAAGCGCGTGCCACTGTGTGATACCTGCGTGCTGGCTGGGCTAAGAGCGGCTAAGCACACAGGTGTAGTGAGACGTTATTCGACGTGTCTTACTGCTGCGCTGGCCTTCAGCCGTGCGCGCCCTCTGTCGGCATCGAAAGACGACTGTGGTTCGTCTTGGGGACTGCTGACTTTGGCTGTCCGGCCCATATGCCGATGGCCAATGGGGGCGCGACATGAATATTCAGCGGCCCTTCTGCGGCCGATACAAAAGGCTGGCGCAGGGACTGGAGGAGAGCTTTTAGGAACACAGACGATTGAACCCAACTGACTCACATATCAGGGCTTGGAATGACCAATGACAAAAAACGCGGAAACTTTGAAACTTTTACGGTCCAAATCATGCCCGATAAACAGTCTTGAAATGGTCAATGTGAACCTTTCCCCGACAAAAATCGGGAGGACTAAAAAAAAAACGTTACCACCATCAGTAGCATGCGTCTGCGTCCTTTTAGCTCGCCCGTCCACTCCCAACCCACACATTTTTGGCTGCAGAGCGGTAGTATTTGCCGCCGCGCTTAACAATAACACGAGACGCCATTGAAAATCACACCACGCTGTCCCAGATGCCCCGGCAATGTTGACAATTTACGTTCCTCCGAAACATAAAGAGCAACTTCCGCTTTTCGAGGTGAACGTCGTCTGCAACGCCGCGGTAAGAAAGGAATTTGCCGCGGAAATTTTATATCAAATCCGATTTTTTTACGCGGAAATATTATAAAAAAAGCGGAAAGCACATTTGAAAAAAGCGGAAATCCGCGTTTCTGCGGAAAATTCCAAGCCCTGCACATATTGACCCTAGGAACCTAGGAGCACCTATAGTGTTATTACAAGGTAAGACACTTGGGAAATATTACTAGTTAATATACTACACAGGGAACCAATGAGGGGACTATTCAACTTACTTTCTTTCAAAGACTTTTGAGGTGTGGTCGAAAAACAACGACTCCGACACGAATTATCCGTATAAATCTTCATAACCGAATGTAAACTGGAGCAGCATTTGGCAAAACTTCTGGTATTTTGGAAGCAGAACGATACAGTTTTTCGCAGACCAAGTAGCAAATTCACCGGGGCCGCCATGATGGTAACTACTATCTATAGCCAACGTTGAGCCAAAAGTATGAAGTCCAATATTTTTCATTTATATGGACACAATAGATACAACATGCAATTTAAGCATGCAAAACAACTTTTTTGGTTGTTGTAAAGTTTGATTTAACGTATGATAAGCCACGACCATATTGGCCGGTCGTGCTGACTGTTCCTTTGTTCACTCAACTGGACTCGCCGAGCGGCCGGACTTAAATTAATGATCTTCCATCTATTAAGCGAGTAAGCCAGACTGTGACTAGCCCGTCATAATCGATTCATAACTGAATTAATACTCGTTGCTAAGCCGTGATGCTGAAGAAAATCTATTTGCTAATCTCGGCTATAGTTTTTTCAATTTTAAAAACACGGTCATGTTGGTCTGTTCAATGAGCTATACCAGGATAGCTCATTGGTCTGTTTCATTACTTACGTACGGTTCGGTTCAGAAACCAAGCAATGTTCAGTGTCACTAAAGTAGCCTAACTGGAATATAAAATAAACTTTGAAACTATTACGATCCACTGGATGAGGCCGTCGCGTGTCGTTCTACTACTTTCTAAATTTTTCCACTCTGATTCTAATTACTACTCCCACTTGTTCAAGCTTTATGCCTCAGTAAATCCGTCCGGCTCCAGCGTGCCATAGTGTGCGAGCTGTCTCACATTAACGCCTCAGTTGTGCTCACTAGTCACAAACACTACCCGTTCCGTGGTACCCAAGTAGTGTACAAGAACCACCAACGCCAAACCAATGCTAAACTAATTAAGTTCTTTGTGTGTGAAGCAGAGCAATTATCGTATTTTTTTAAGTTTATCACGAAAGTTAAGTCCATTAGAAAGCGCAAAGAAGCTTACTCCTCGTGGGGTCTCGCCGCGATGAGTTCAAGTGGAGCCACACTTCGGAAGGGTGGTAGGATAATTGCCCTGGCTGTGTCAGTGTGTGAACGAGCTAGAACCATGAGTTCGGGTTCGCCTTTATCATGGCCGGAGTCAAATCTTTGTATTTAAAATCGAAATTATTTTTGGCATTGTACTTTCTACCTTTGTGCGATCTTATCGGATAATTTTCTATAATTCTGAGGTCAAGTAGGGGAGAGTTATCGGTTCCGTACCAGNAACAAATACTACTGGTGTCCACTGTCATTCTGCCATTGGCCAATACATCCCTCGGATGCTCATCTTCAAGTGGAAAAGACTGTGTGATTCCTTGAAAGTTGATGCACCCACTGGTACAATTTTTGCCTGCACTAATTCAGGATGGATTGAGTCTATAGTTTTCATTGAATGGCTTCGTCATTTTATCCGATCAGTGAATGCGTCAGTTGAAAATAAAGTCCGTCTTCTACTCCACGGACATGCATCCCACACAAAAAACCTTGACGCCATTCAGTTAGCGCGGGAAAATGGTGTTTTCATTTTCTCCTCCCCCAATCACACAACCACAGGCTCCAACCCTTAGATGTTAGCTTTTTGAAGTCATAATTGTGATTCCGATGGAGACTCTGATTAACCTACATAAACCTGGCAATAGTATATAGTACCACTGGTACGATTCTGATGTCTGACAGGTACGAATTACAAAACCGGTCATGTGAATCGTACTTTTATTGAATTTTCTACAACCGTGTTTTGCAGCTAAAACATAATCATTATTCTTCTAAATCACATGTGCGGTTATACGTGTGAAGCCACTTAAGGCTATGAGATAGCTCCCGATTCCGTGGCTAGTTCAGCGTGGCGTACAGAGGGGTGCATCCTTAAGTGGTACGAAACCAATAACTTTCCCCTAAATGGTTTACGTGAGTGACTGCATGGCGTAGTTTGCACTTCATGACTGATGAAGCCAATATTACAGATATCAGTTGGAGTCTGAACACGAAACCTTTAGTTGGCGCGCGGGCTAATGGCCAATTGAATGAGTGCAGGTGCAAGTGGGATGCTTGTCCGTACCCAGCATGTGACTTGGGGGTCGGAGAGTGCGAAGCTAAAGGACTAGTGGACCAAACCCGGACTAAGAGTCCTCGATGTAAACTACTGCAGTTTTAGCGTCAGCAATAGTGACCCTTAGTGCAACCGTTGGCGTCTGCTGCTATAGCGATAGGGCTCAGCAATGATGAGGAAAATGCTAACGTTTTAACTAGCATGTGAACCGAGTATTGAGTCGGTAGCATGCAACCGAATTTCGTAACGTTAAAATCCCACGCAGCACTTACTGGATGAAGGCGAAATCATAAACCGCAAACTCATATAAATCAAGTCAGTGGAGGCGGTGATGAACTTGATCCGCGGGGTTGAAGCAATCTTAACGCTACTCGATCCGGGTTGAAGCAATCTGAACCCCACTGTTAGTTGGAAGGCTAACCGTCTCCGTACAGAACCAAAACAAATTAGGAGTCCGCCCCAAAAACAAGAACCAAATTTTTGAAAATGGTGCTGCACCGCTTAAGAGCCACTCCACAAGAAAATCGAAAGAAATTCAAAAAATCACTCTCAGGGGTCATCTTCTAGATTCAGCTCAGCTTAATTTTTGTTTATGTGATTTACAGAAATGGGTTACGTTTGGATTATGAAGTGTGAAGCTTATTCCAATCCTTCTGCGTCATACCTTTATTATATCATTTATCATGCTAGTCAAGTTCTGGTTTAAGGACGAAAACTTTTATAGTACTCAGTCGCCATGTATTGCTGAAAATTTCCAAAGGACATTCTAAGTTACTTTCTGTGGCAAAAGACTGTTAGGACCATTTTAGTTTGCGTGTTAATTTGTACTATCACTTTGCTGGGTGTAAGCCTTAGTTAAAATGGACATTTTGAAACCCGTGCGTCCAATGTTTTTATGAGTAAGAGATGTGAATGTCATTTTTATCTCTCATGGGAGTGTGACAACAAAGTAACAAAATCAGATTTGGGTGGACACGATTAAACTAGTAGCATCCTTTAAAAATGACAAAACTCAGATTAAAGTGATTTGATATATTTTATGTAATGGTTATCGGGTAAAAAGGTAGATACTACCAGGGCACCAGCTGACGGGGGTGGGGGAGGGGGGGGGGGGTTGGGCACATGTTAGACGCACGGACAGTTTCCAAAGTACTAAAACTGTCACTGGTGTGGAAGTACAAGTTAGACTCATTAGAAAACATGCATGTAAATAATGTTAGTTTTTGACTAAATTAGAAGTTAGAAGTGGAAAGCAAAGAAATCGACGCTAGAGTGCAGCATGTAAACGACGTTTCGATATTAATCAAAAACCGTCCTCAGATACAATAGTAGACAGAAAACAAAATATTGTAACAGAATTAGATTAATATCGAAACGTCGTTCTCAAACATGCATGTCTCATCGTTTCCTCGATGGAAACGTTTTGGTCAAATTTCATGAAATTTCAACCAAAGAATCTACCTATATAAACTGCTGCAATGGACCCAGGAGTAGTCAAAGTATTTAAAAATTGATGTCGACTGATTTGGTCACCATAGAAACATATTTGCTAAAATTAATGAAGCCCCTTAATGAGGTTTATGAGATACAGCTACATACTGCCCGTAGTCAGGCACTCGGCGTAAAATACGCGATGGTATGTCTTTTCTATCGTCTGTTGCTTGAAAACTAACAAAAAGCCCATATTTTTTATTTCATTATTTTCTTAGTCAGGCAGCAAACTGATAAAAAAGATCATTAGAAATCTCCAGCACACCGCGAACTTGCCCCCGAAGCACCTCAAAAATAGCTAAAATCAAAGACACAAAATTGGGCAAAATTTATCGAATTTTGGCATTCCATTCACTGCTTGCACACTTTGGTGGCGCTGCAAAAATTATTGTTGTGAATTGTTGTTTAGGACACAATTTCTCGTTTTAACATCGCAAACGTGAAAGCGTGCATGTTCCAAACATGCAGAACCATTGTAGTTTACACACAACACCTCATTTTTAAGTATAATGGCGAATTCGTGCAAGTAGTGAATTGAAGGTTAACAAAAACTTTAAAAATTCAAAAACTGTCTTCTGATAGAGAGGTTCAATGTCTACATAAACATTATAAATATTTTTTCTTTCCCGTTCTTTTAAGCCGTTTTAAAACAACTTCACTAACTGAATTTTTTTGAACCAAAAATGAGCTATTTTGGGTCAAAATACTTATGATGCTTTATCCACGGGAAACTAGGGCGCAAGCTCGCAGCATAGACATCGATAGATAGGCGTATCTATTGTTCACTTTGTTTTTCTTTCTTATAATAAAGATAATGGTAAGCATTTATCGGTAACCGGCTGATGGGCGCCCAAGACAGGAGATCCGTGCGAAATGTATTATATCCAACAATGACGCAACAAAGGAAAACAATTGGTAGCGTCCCATAAGCGATAACAATGCGACGTGCTTGCGTCCGTCGCTTGGATCTTGCAACTTAAACAATAGCTGGCGAAATCCATACGACATCAATGGCCCAAAAAAGTTTCAAATAAGCATTTTTGATATATCCCATCACGATGTATGTACACACAAGTTTTTCAAGATCTGAGTCGATGACCCTAGAGTTGACCATTTGATTTCATTATGGAGCTTGTTTTCGTGACTCCTATGATAGGAGTCACGAAAACAAGCTCCATTGAGTCATGTTGCCGTCAGACACGCATCATCGGGTCGCCATCAAAAAAAAGACAAAAAAAACACGCATGCCAAAAATATAACAAAGGGTGCGTGGGAAATGCCCTTGAATTTTACTGAAGAAGCCATTCACACACACTATTTCTGTTTTGAAGTAACGGAGGAGTTACTGTACCTAAATGACTTTCTTTATAGTTGCTGTGACCCCATCTCGCCGAACTAACGCAATCCATGAAACTTCTGTTGCATGAAAGTACAACTGAGGAATTCCTTAAGGACTTCAATACCAAAGCCGGCAAACCAGTTTTAATGGGAGTCAAGGCCGAGATCAATATTTACAGGCCGGGGGTATAAATTCAAAAGTTGTTCTTATTTTGACATGACTGAGAATTGCCGGCCGGGTGCTTAATGGGTTGGGGCATCCAAACACTGAGGCTACACTTGAAATTATTTATTTGAAAAAATGCATCTCTGTAGCCTACTTGTATAATCCCTCGAAGAAGTCTTTCTCTAGTTATATTGCAGAATCCAGACCAGCCTGTGCACGCGCCATGGATTCACCAGTGATGAAGTGCCTATGTGATTGCCAAATGACGCTTTGTCTTTATTTCGTTACCAGACGTGGCTCAAGATAGCTCGAGGCCGGGGCAGAGTAAATGCTGAGCCGTCTGGCGGCGTCAGAAATCTGTTTTAAAATTCAAAATTGTAACGTAGGCCAGATTTCAGGGCTCATTGGCCGACGTTGCTTTCTCATAATCTTTTATAACAGATAAAATATGCTAAGGTAAAATTTCACCAAATTCTGCCAAAAACATCACTTTTGCATTGGGCTTCTGACATTGTTGTGAATGCCTAATGGTACCCATGGTACAAAACGTTGTCTGATGGTACCCATGGTACAAAACGTCTCCCTTACGAAAAAATCCAAGAGGATTTCCTATTGGATTCCTATAGGAATTCCTATAGGAAATCCATGAATAGGATCCAATAGAAATCCAATTGGATTTTGGCCCATTATCCTATTGGAATCCTATAGGAATCCTACGGGAAATCCTATAGGAATGCTATAGGATCCTATAGGAATCCAATTGGATTTTGGCCCATTATCCTATTGGAATCCTACGGGAAATCCTATAGAATCCTATAGGAATCCTATACAAAATCTTATAGGATTTCCCATTGGATCCTATAGGAAATCCTATTGAATATTTTCGTATGGGCTGATGGTACCCCGCATGGTACAAAACGTTGTCTGATGGTACCCATGGTACAAAACTTGAATATAGAAAATCATTTACTTTGGCACTATTCATGTTTCATGGAAAATGATCAAGTAAAATTTCACTTGTCGTATTGTGTCCTAAATTGGTGAGATTTTTCCGTAATATGAAAGCAATCGACTACTGGGATTGTTCTAAAACCCCTCGACCCACAACCCACAACCACCTCGACCTTCCCCCCCCCCGGGCCCACGACCCACAACCCCCTCGACTCCCTCCACGACCTGTGGCAATAGATGTATACTTGCGCTATTTACACATTTCATAATCATATTCATACGCCGTGCACCCAGGGGGGTCCCCCATTTGGCGAAGTGGGTAAAAAGGTCCGCCTCGGAGAAATAAAAAGTATAGGAGAAAACGAGACAAAAGTCCACTGAAAAGGCGCAGACGCACAGTTCACATACCTGAAGGTCGGTGGTACCCCGTTTTTTAGTCCTCCCGCTTTTTTGTTAGCAAAAGGTCCACTTTGTGCGGAGAGATTCGAGCCCCCCCATATTAAAGGCTGGGTGCGCGCATGATATTACGTCGCTGAATGACTTTCACATGAGGCTCTTATGTGAAAGTCATTCAGCGACGAAACTACACGCGAACCTGTTCTCTGTGGCTCAAGTCTCATGTGGTTAAAAACACCTGCAGAAAGTGGCGTGAGAACATGACCTAAAATAGCGGATTAGGAGCGTGCTATCATTGTCACGGAATGAATAGTTCCACGAGCATTTACCATTGTCCCTGTTCTACTAAACTTAAGGAGAGAGTGCGTTATGCGTTTACTACTACGTAAGCCAAATGACTTGCGTGTATTATCAGTCTGGCCGGCCAGCCGACTAGAGCCGCGGACGTCTTTCGTGAAAATGACGTGTTTTGCTTTCTGTTGTATGCTCGTTGACAATATACTCCATGTAAAGTTGACTGATACTTTATAGTTAACAGTTTGTTTTTTCAAACTGTGCTGAAGGAATTACATATTCGTCGGTTCCTCGCACTCTCCCAAAAAAGCTTGAATGCTCTCCCATTTAAGCTGAACTAAAAAAACCCTCAAGGCTCGACCTCCACACCCCACGCATTATGGTGTTTTCCCGTTGCTCCCAACTCGTTCCATTCCATAGCCCAACAACAAGTTGGGAAGTTTACCCCTGTAGCCAATATCTTACACGACTGATTAACTTCATTCTGGCATTTACTAATGGTTGGAGGGCCAGCTCTCTTTTCAATGTTCGATAATTGCGCTAATCTCCGACTGGGTTGTGCCGTTAAAAAGAAAAATTAAGTTATAACCACAGGCGCTTGGGTTTATCGCAAATGACGTCACTCAATAATATATATGTTTTCTTATATATATTATTGAGTGACGTCATTTGCGATAAACCCAAGCGCCTGTGGTTATAACATATCTAAACAATTGCATTTCTGAAATCTTCGTCAAATGGTGATCATGCTTAGTTTTTGAATCGCCAAAATCGCCCAACTGCAACCGAAGTTACCGTCACGACAATCTATTCTTCCCGGCCCGAATACATCAATTCACTTTGAGTTTGTGTTCTGTAGGCTAATAATTAAGCCTGGTAGATAACTGGCCTGCTTGTTGTCATAACAGACAAAAGAGTGTGCTTGGCAGTTAACAAAAAAGCTAGATGTTATCACACGCTCAGAACCCCCTACGTCTGGTAAAGTCACTGAACGGGAAAACCCCCTCGACCCGCAATTCCCACGACCCACAACCACGGAGTGTAGTACTAGTACTGCTTGCCACAATCCCTCGACCCACGACTACCAATAGGTGTATCACCATAGACTATAGTCTATAATCTATGGTGTATGTTTGCACTTATTTCATAATCATGTTACGTCGCTGAATGACGACTTTCCCATAATACTTATCTACACGCGAATCTGTTCTGGCTCAAGTCTGGTGTTAAAAACAGAGAACATGATCTGGTAGGCCTATAGCGAATTGTGAGCGTGTTAGGCCTTGCCACGGAAATATCTCCACGAGCGGCTATCAATGGCCCTGTTACTAGTCTACGAAACCGATATATGGCACGATATAGGGTAAAGTGAAAACGTGCATTTTAAAATGTGTCGGTTTTTGACGGTGAAATCAACACACACCGGTTAAATCGGCCAGATATGTGTTTATTGTACATGTATGTGCTTCAAGCACGCGGCTATTAAACATCACTGCAGAAACGAAATAGTTTCTGCGACGCCACTTGCATGACAAGGCTAAAAATCGTAGTTCCCAGCCCGCCGCCATTTTTTCACGTTGTTGTGAAGCTAACCAATGACCGCCGAGGTTACATCGACCAATGCTAAAGCGTGTGCCACTGCGTGATACCTGCGTGCTGGCTGGGCTATGCACGCGGGTAACCAGCGAGTACTGGGCACTGAGTTGAAGACAGGGGGCGCACGGGTACGTTCTCTTTGAGTTGGCGGAGCGGACGGGACCGAGATCTGAGGTTTGCGGACTTTTGTTACTCCGGGCATGATTAGGAAGTTTCCGCGGGTTTTGGTCGCGAAACGAAATGTGTCGATTTCACCCTCAATAATCGACACAATTTAAAATGCGCGTTTTCACTATACCCTATATCGTGCCAATGTTGGACGAAACCTAAGGAGAGAATACGTTAACGTGAATAGACGTACCGGTATTTTCACATTTTCATTATATCAGTGCTTTCTGTTTTCTACTCTGTTACAATATAATTCATGTAACGTTGAGAAGAAATTACATATTCGTGGGTTCCTCGAACTCAGCGAGTCCCCGAAACAGCTAGTGAATCTGCCATCGACCACTGAAAAGCAGACGAGGCGATTACGCTTTGCCGGGCGGGAACGACATTTGTAACGGTGGTAGGTCTTTGATTTGATTGCGTTGTTTTTTTCTATTTTTGGCTTCCAAACTTGCCGAATCGACTCTCTGGATTGCAAAAAGCGGAAATACCACCCGAGACGATTACACTCTGCCCGCGGACCGACATTACGTCGGTAAGTCTTTGATTCGATTTGGTCTCGTTTTTTTTCTGTTTCTAGCTTTCAAACTTGCCGAATCGACTCTCTTAATTGCAAAAAACAAGGAAAAGCCAGTCGAGCTCACGGTCCGACTTGTTGGTTCTGCAAGTTAGCGCTTGTTCTTTCATGACATCGAGTCGAGCATGTGTAGGCTGCCAGTGGTTCGATGGGGTTGTGGGCTGCGGGTCGAGAGTTGAGATAAGATAATCGACTGTCGGGTATGAATTATAAGAATAGATGCAGCTAGTTGTGAGATACGACAATCGACAGCCGGATATGAAGAAGGAGATACAGCTAGTTGTGAAAAGACGAATGCATCATAGTGAGGAACCGAACTGCGAATGGCGATGCATCCGATTCATCCACGTTCAGCGACCTCTGTGAGATGCGTTCTGAAACAAAGGTCTCGCTACAACAAGTCGTTTATTTCATTTCTGATAACAATTATTACCTTCTCAATTCAAACAGTGATGAATACAGATATATAAAGCACAAGCGCACATCACAACCATGCGACAACGGAGACTAAGAGTTAGTTTATACAAGCTCTCTGTCGTCCAATCGTTCTGGGAATACTTTGTTGGAAACAAATAGAAAAAAGAACCACAAGAGGACTTGACCAAATTCCAATGCGTAAATACATACACACATACAATCTTGTTGTATCCTACTTTTTAAATAACACGACACTTTCAACAACCTAGTTTAGAATACAATAAATACACACACTTGTCATGGATATCCATTATCGAATTATGACCAACAATAATAATTGATAACAAACTTTTACTATGGTAACATTTCCATCCTACTGATGACCAAACATGAAAATAATGGTATAAGTCAATTAACTCTAACAAACCACTTTTATCCATATTCCTTCCACAACAGCAGTTTATTTCTACCATATATAAATAAACTGAGAGGTCACTACCAACTCAATAACAGACCGAGTAGTCCATTATTGTAAGTAAGGGTTGGCCAATCCTATGTGGTTTCTAAATTGAGATTTAGTGGGAAGGAAATGTCCCTTTCACTGGATACAACATCAATTCATTACAAAACCTAACAGCTGAACTTTTCACTATTTGGTGTTGATGGAGTTACATTATCACAAAATAATTGGCAACAACTCTATTTAATGATCACAAGTTAATCAAAAATCTTTAACAGGATATTACCTACTTGAAAGCTACTGAAAAGGGAGGGAGGGTCTTTCCAAAGTTGTGTCAACATTACTACTTCCCTTGATTAACTTAGCTTGGAGTAACTAGTCCCAGTTGAATGAGGTGTGTACACCACACAATATGGCAAAGACGGCACCAAAATAATCAGGCACCAAAATAATCAGGCAACACTACGTGCATAACCGTGACTGAGCCAGCGAAGAGCTGGTAACTACTTGCTCATTGTCTGAACATTTACACCAACACTACCGGATCAGGTTGGATACTTTAAGTTGTCACCTGTACAAGTTGTCACACGTGTCAAGTTGTCACACGTGTGCCAAGTTGTCACACGTGTGCCAAGTTGTCACTCGTGTGCCAAGTTGTCACACGTGTGACAAGTTGTCACTCGTGTGTCAAGTTGTCACACGTTTGTCAAGTTGTCACACGTTTGTCAAGTTGTCACACGTGTGTCAAGTTGTCACACGTGTGTCAAGTTGTCACACGTGTGTCAAGTTGTCACACGTGTGTCAAGTTGTCACACGTGTGTCAAGTTGTCACACGTGTGTCAAGTTGTCACACGTGTGTCAAGTTGTCACACGTGTGCCAAGTTGACACTCGTGTGCCAAGTTGTCACACGTGTGACAAGTTGTCACTCGTGTGTCAAGTTGTCACACATTTGTCAAGTTGTCACACGTGTGTCAAGTTGTCACACGTGTGTCAAGTTGTCACACGTGTGTCAAGTTGTCACACGTGTGTCAAGTTGTCCCAGCGCAAACAATGTCAACACTACAACTAAACCTGGTGACAACTCTTTACAGGGGTTATCCTAGACTAACTCATAGTGTGGAAGGCACTCAACAAGTAGACATGTTGATTGCTCCCTCATTTTCACTTGAACAAGTCTTGCTGTTTGACTAAAGAATGAACACAACTTTTCAATTTTCTGCCAAACCTAGAAAATTCAGCATTTGATTGAACTTCTTATTAAAACCTAAAGGTGATGGGGAACATGAAAATATCTGTCTTGTCATTTTCAGATTGTCACTTTATGAACTCGCATTCTGAAGTTGCAGTTTTAGCTATATGATTCAAGCACCTGAACTTATCATTGACACTATGGCTTCCAAAGGCAGACTACTGGCAACTCCAGGACACAAACATAGCTATTGTAACCTATGATCAATAATACAATTTATGTGAATGAGTTTCCATAGCAATTGCAGTTTAAACACATAAATAAGATTCACCCGAAGATGGTTCCCTCTCTTGTCAACAAAATGAATCTAGAATATAACGAGACAGGTTTAAGTACACAGCATGATGACCAACCTTGGGTTCACGCCAGACATTCTGGTGCCAGCAATGATTGATCCCAAAGTGCCACAATGAGAAAATAGAAGATGAGTGTATCCTTCTGATTGGTCTGTCAAACACAAATTATATGAGTATATCCTTCTGATTGGTCTGTCAAACACAAATTATATGAGTGTATCCTTCTGATTGGTCAGTCAAACACAAATTATATGAGTGTATCC
Source organism: Phoronis australis (assembly GCA_002633005.1). NCBI lineage: Eukaryota > Metazoa > Phoronida > Phoronidae > Phoronis > Phoronis australis. Next base: position 290,428 of record NMRA01000102.1, on the reverse strand, counting down.
TTCTGATTGGTCTGTCAAACACAAATTATATGAGTGTATCCTTCTGATTGGTCTGTCAAACACAAATTATACAACACAGCACAACTTTTAACTCTGAAATACTGGGATCATTTACCACATGATTTTATAGTTGATGGACAAAAACCATGTAAACCATACGTCACGAGAAACTTGTGACCTTTGGTTATTGGATGTTTTTACCAAGATCACAATATGTATGGAAAATTTGTGTTGGAGTGTCTATGACATTTATTTACACTTTTTTACTCATGAATTCAACAATTTCTAGAAATCAGTTTGAAATTGTGTTCTAACATTTCAAAAAGTCCTGCGGCCTTCCATCCCAGTTGAATTACAAGAAATGGTGAGAACCTCGGCTAGCACAAGTTGTTCCATTATTATATCCATCACACCATAAACCAATTACACTCTGAGTGGCTAGATGAGCCGAGCGCAGCTTAACACCAGTTTATGACTCTGATTATGAGCATGAAATCTACCATGTATGGTGTGCGTGTATCTTGCCCTGAAAATTACCAACATTGTGGCCGAATGAGAAGACCAGTCCTTACAGAATGGAACGAGTCTACAGTCTACATAACGACCCCAACCTGAAACTCTGCTGATGGCTCATCTCAACTACATTATTTGTTGCGTCCTTTTTTAAGCTGAACAAAGTGTTTAATTAACAACAAATGATGTCGTCATATAATGGCAAATGACAGACATGAGATGTCGTTAAAATAATCTAGCACAATTCACTGCTCCTGAAGTCAAAAGTTATAATGTTTAATTTATGAATTAATCAAGTGGAATTGAAACTTTTTGATTAATCAAACCCCCAGGGGGCTCTGATGTTGGTGAAATTATGTGCCAAACTCCTATTACATGTGCGCACTGAAGTGAACCTTTCAGTTACACCTACACAATTGAATGCCAAAACCTGTTGCAACCCCAGTTTTAATCCAGTGAGATTTATGACCCTTTCTACAAAGAAGTGGCCATAAACCTCATTGGATTGCACTTTGATCGCACACAATTTCAAACCATTAATTTCTAACCTAGGAAGAACTTTAAAAACGTTTATGACACCTAATTTTCCCATGAAATCTCAATTGCTTACAAGCCAGCCCTCTTACTGGCGGCTGACAGACAATGGTTTTGTGACATAACTGGGATATCATTAGGAATTACAAACGTAATTACGGCAACCATTCATACCTGGTCCACTCAATTTAAGGGGCTATTGCAGCGCATTCGTGGGAAACTTGTTCCCTCTTTTGGTGAACAAACAACGGTAAACCTGACCCAGGTCTGTCCTGCATTTCAATACTGTGTGATTGACAAAAACATGTCTCTGAATACAGTAAAACGTGGATAAGTTGGACAAGTATGAGTCACATTTTTGTTTAGCTTAAATTAAGTTGCGCGGTGCGCTGACTTCTGTTCACGCACTTGCACTTTCAGAGCCGAACTTCATCTTACTCTTAAAAAATATTTCCGTCCGCTTACTCTAGTTTTGATGCAGGTCATTTGTTGAGTAAAACATATTAGACTGCAGTATTTCATAAGTGACAACCAAGACTGAGTGTATTGTCAGTAGAAAAATCACCAAATAATTCCAAATATTAAGCAGCACACCACATCCAAAATCATCCTTTGAACCAGAAAATATCCATGTTGTGTCACTTTAATGTAATACCTAGTAAACAACTGAGACAATTTGATAGCGCTGACAAAATGTCAGTGCCATATCAATTATGGAAAATTATTGGTTATAAAGAAAATGGGCATTGGAACCAGAGCTTTAGTGGTAAAATTAGAGGTAAGTAGGTGCCCAAAGCCCACCGTATAACCTTGAGCACTGAACGTAACTTACGGTGCGTAGAAGCTAAGTTCAAATGCCAAAAGGTGGTTGGCTGCGCCTACGCCCCACTACAGTACTGATTGGAACTAAAGATGGCATAAGAAACAAAATAATGTGATGACTAAGCAGCAGAGAGCCATAGGTACTCGGCTATGAAGACTCGAAGAATCTTATTTAGATTGTCAATGGTCTGGTAGGATAGACTGCTCTCCTTGTCTGAGGCCTTGTGCCACACTGATGGGAAAGGTGTTGGAATGACGTGGAGGATGCAGAGACCTGCAAATAGATGTAGAATTAGGACAAGATCAAGGTCAATACTAGGTGCTACATTGCATTTTTCCCACCAGAAACTATGAATGCTTCCTTCTGGTTAGGATTACAATAGGTACTTATAACAGCACCTGGACTTTTATGACTGACTTGTTTTGTTTGGGGATTATAGAACAGAGATGTGGGGTCAGTGATAGCCTTGCCTGTTTGTGGCAACATTCTTCCCAGGTCATTTTAGACACTGTGGACGACAAAAATTAAATCCCCCATTGAAAATTGAGCTTTTTCATAATTTGAACAGCAAAAATCAGTCGACTACAACGGAAGAATACACACTGTAATTGATGTCCCCAACCTCTATCATGTAACTTGCCTGAGCAACACCAGGGGGCAGCACCACTTGTGTTTACACCACCACTTGTCAGAGTGCTCCCAAAGAAAACACATATTCTGATGAAATATTCTCATGAAAAGTTCTAACATTTGTTAAAAGTTTTATGGCAACATTGCCACATATATCACAAATGACCCCCAAGAATGACCTATGTTCTATATCACACAAACTAGGTTAGGTGTGTCCTATGTCAACTACACTTAATTTCTACTCACGTTCCAATCTGGAAGAGAAAACATCGGTCATTACTTGACACCCATGAGAGGTTATTTTTTCATAAACGACTCACACAGCCGTAATTAGGTCAAACCAAAATCGCAAACTTAAAACTGGAATAAATCCAGTAAGCATCAATGAAACTTGTCATGGAGGTAATTAATGAAGTCGGTCGATGGTTTCATCATGTATAAGTAGGAATGATAATTGGAACCAGTAGGCAAGTCTTCATGTTGTATGACTAATCAATTCAAATACCAAGTTCGTATGTGACAGAATAAAAATCACCCATCAGTGTAAACAAATAAAACACGTTGTTGGCACCAGCATTCTAAATAGTGAATATTAAGACCAGTGTGAACCAACCATAATCCTCAAAAGGCTTGTGGTCGTCTATTATACAACAGCATACAGAGGTTGTTAGCATTCTAAATAGTGGCTATTAAATTAAGACCAGTATGAACTAACCATATTCTTCAAAAGGCTTGTGGTCGTCTTCTATTCCACCACTGAATTCATAACCTTTAGTTTTTGAAAAATAGCTTTGTGTGTGGCCTTCGAATGCATTTATGTCTTCAAGTCGTTTCTCTGTAAAACAACACGACAATCTTGTGTTTACAAACAAGAGCAACGCACAGAGTTGACTTGCACCTATGACTGCATTGCAAATGGTATTGCTTCTAGGGGTGTTTATTTGTATCATAAAGAATGGCCGTTAGATGACATTGCCTATGACTGCATTGCAAATGGTATTGCTTCTAGGGGTGTTTATTTGTATCATAAAGAATGGCCGTTAGATGACATTGCCTATGACTGCATTGCAAATGGTATTGCTTCTAGGGGTGTTTATTTGTATCATAAAGAATGGCCATTAGATGACATTGAATACATTGAACGCAACCAAAAATGGGAAGGGAAGGTGACGTCTCTCAAAATTATTTGTCAAATTTCATGAAAATCTATCAAAGAACTCCAAAGATACAAAGGCAAACGTAAAGAAAAAACAAACTGACACCAGATGGATAGGAATACAACTGCAAAATTTAAATTAAAAACATCATGCAAGGGGTTTAAGAGATACATCCGCAGATGCAAAAATTGTCACTAGTGGGCACCACAGTGGTTGGACCTGTTTGAAAACCCACGTCAGTCATGCTCTTGTCAGTAGGAACACATCTGTCAAATTTCATAATGATCCTCTGAGTAGTTTGGCACTTACAGAAACAAAAGACAAAAAACAGACTAAAAATAATTAAAATGGCCACTAGTTGGTGCAGAATACATCAAATCCATCACAAAAAGGAAAACTGCTGTTGTCCTCATAATAGAAATTTGTTTTCCAAATTTCATAAACGAGAGCGCTCGGAGGAGTGACACTTGGCGAAATTAATCGAAAAGAAGACGATGGGGAGGATGACGACAATCATGACTATTAAGGCGGCAATTATGAACAACACGATAACATTCATGTGAGTAGCGAAGAAAGCAGTAAGAAATAGGCTGCAGTCTTGTTCACGCACCCGGACGGCAGACGACAGAGGTTGATAGCAAATGACAGCCACCGGTTTGCATCAAAAGTAGGTAAAAACTTGGCTTTTCTCATTCAAAAACACAAGTAAATCCGTATCCTGGCGTCTGTTTTCAACAAATTCCTCGAATCCGTCTGAAAACCGCAAAATGTCATGTTCTTTTAAAAGAAAGCTATTTACCAAATTTCATGAAAATTCGTCAAGGAAACAGAGGAAAAGGGAAAAAAAATGAAATTGCCACTAGGAGGCACAATGTTCGTCGGATCCATCTGAAAGTCGACATCTTCCGTTGTTATCTGCATATAAATACACATGCTAAATTTAATAAAGATCCTGCAGAGGGCGTAGGAGATACAGGCATAGGCGCAAAAAAAAACTGCCACTAGCAGGTGCCACAGTAGTCTAAGTCATCAGGAAAATGTCGTCAATCGTCCTCTTCATACATGCCAAATTTCACAATAATCCTTAGAGTGGTTTGGTTGGCAGAGGGACGGACGCCAAAAAACTGACTCGAAAACAACAAAAATGGCCACTAGGTGGAGCAAAATACCTCGAATCAATCTGAAAATGAATGGCTAGCATCAACTCACTAATGGATGACTATCTACCAAATTTTATGGAAATCCGTTGAGGGTCTTTGCAGTTACAGAGGTAAAAAAACTAAAATTGCCACTAGGGGGTATACTGGTAGTTCGATCTGTTTGAAAGTTGTTGTCGTCCATTGTCAATTTCATGTAAATATAAATACAATTGCAAAATTTAATAAAGATCCTGTAGAGCAGTTAGGAGATATAGCCATGGACGCAAAAATAAACAAAACTACCACTAGGAGGTGCCACAGTAGTCAAAGTCGTCGAAAAATCCCCATCAACCGTACTATTCCAAGTAAGAACATACATGCCAATTTTCACAATCATTCTTAGAGTAGATTGGTTGATAGAGGGGCAGACGTCAAAAAAACAGACTCCAAAATAGTAAAAATGGCCACTAGATGGCGCAAAATATCTCGAATCCATCCAAAAACGGAGGATAGATGCCTATGTGCCAAATTTCATGAAAATCGGTGGAGGACCTTTGAGGCTACAGAGGCAAACGTAAAAAAAATTGCCACTTAGGGGCACAGCAATACTCGCATTGGTCCGAAACTCGCCAGCCTGTCGTCAACTCCATAGGAACACACCTGCCAACAGCCACGGACACCGGACGCCCAGACAGAGATGACGGCAATATACACCCACATACAAATATGTGGGCGTATAAAATTGCCATTAGCGGGGCACAGTGGCAGTCGAATCCGTCCAAATGTCGTCATTGTCTATGGTCAACTTCATACAAATACACTCGTCAAATTTAATAAAGTTGCTGCCGAAGGTTTTGGAGGTACAGCCATGGGCGCAAAAATACTGCAACTTAGTTGTGCCTAAGGAGGTGGCACACTAGCAGAGTCGTCTGAACATCAGCTGTCCTCTTCAGAGTAGAAACATTAACGCCAATTTTAACAAGAGCAACGCAGAGCGTTGAAATGCGCCCACAATTGCACCGTATACGGTATCCTTCTAGGGTTGTTTATTGGTACCATAAAGTGGCCAGTAGAGGGCATATATGTAGTATGTTGTACTTTGCAAAATGGAAAGGCATGGTACTTGTCTCCTCAATAGGCTAGGGGCAAAATGTGAGTAATCTTCATAATACAAGCACATCCTATACACCAGTTGCTTAAAGCACCACAGAAACATAGAATTAAAAACAAATTTACCAACATACGAGATTAGCACAGCATTAGAATGCCAGAAACAAATTTCTACTTGGAACTTTTCCTTCACAGTCACGAAGTAACACAAAGTATACACCTGAAGACCTATGAAAATACAGAGGTCAATGTAAAATACTAAAATTGCCACTAGAGGCAAATACTAAAATTGCCACTAGAGGCATACCGGTAATCAGAATCATCCTAAAGTCGTCATCGTCCGTTGTCAACATCACATAAATACACTTGCTAAATTTAGTAAAGATCCTGCAAACGGTTTGGGAGATACAGCCATGGGCGCAAAAAAACAAAACTGCCACTAGGAGGCGCCACAGTAGTCCAAATCGTCTGAAAATCATTGTCAGCTGTCTTCCTTATAGTAAGCACATACACGCCAATTTTCACAATCATCCTTTGAGCGGTTTGGTTGATAGAGGGGTGGACGCAAAAATACAGACTCGAAAACAGTAAAAATGGCCACTAGGTGGCGCAAACTACGTTGAATCCATCTGAAAACAGTAGGATAGCGTCATCTCACTAATAGGTGCCTATATACCAAATTTCATGAAAATCCGTTCAATACTTTTGAAGATACAAAGGTAAGCGTAAAAAACTAAAATTGCCACTAGGGGGCACACCGGTAGTCGGATCCGACCAAAAGTCGTCATCTTCCGTTGTTAACATCATATAAATATACTTACACAATTTGTAAAGATCCTGCGAACGGTTTAGGAGATACAGCCATAGGCGCAAAAAAACAAAACTGCCACTAGGAGGCGCCACAGTAGTCGAAATCGTCGGAAAATCATCGTCAACCGTCCTCTACATAGTAAGCATATACATGCCAATTTTCACAATCATCCTTTGAGCGGTTTGGTTGATAGAGGGGTGGACGCACAAAAACAGACTCGAAAACACTAAAAATGGCCACTAGGTGGCGCAAACTATGTCGAATCCATCTGAAAACGGCCGGATAGCGTCATCTCACTACTAGGTGCCTACATACCAAATTTCATGAAAATCCATTCAGGACTTTTGAAGATACAAAGGTAAGCGTAAAAAACTAAAATTGCCACTAGGGGGCACACCGGTAGTCGGATCCGTCCGAACGTTCGCACATGCCGTCCCATTCATGAATGGAACATATGTGCCAAATTTCATGAACGTATGTCAAAGGGTTTTGGAGATAGAGCAGCGGACGCCAGACGCCGGACGGACGCCGCCCGGACGGACGGAGATGACGGCATAATGCGTCCACATATAAATATGTGGGCGCATAAAAATCATGTTTAGAGAGGTTTGGTTGGTAGAGAGGCGGATGCCAAAAACAGACTAGAAAACAGTAAAAATGGCCATTACATGGCAAAATATGGCATGCCACATCCACACAAAAACGGGACACATTACAGTTTCTTTGAAAGAAAGCTATTTTATAACCAAATTTCATAAAAATCGGTCACGGACCTTCAAAGAAAGAGAGGAATATGAGAAATGAAATTGCCACTAGGGGACAAAGCTTTCTACGGATCCGACAAAAAGTCCTTGTCGTCTGTTGTCAATTTCATATAAATACACATGCCAAGTTTTATAAAGATCCTGCAGAGGGTTTAGGAGATACAGCTGTGGGCGCAAAAAACAAAACTGCCACTAGAAGGAGCCACAGTACATGAAGTCGTTGGAAAATCATCATCAGTCGTCCTCTTCACAGTAGGAACATATATACACATATTCACAATCATAGAGGGGCGGGTGCCAAAAACAGACTCAAAAACAGTAAAAAAAGGCCACTGGGTGGCGCAAAATACCTTGAATCCATCCGAAAATGGAAAGGTAGCGTCATCTCACTATAAGATAAATATTTGCCAAATTTTATGAAAACCCGTTGTGGACCTTTGAAGATATAGACTAAACGTAAAAAACTAAAATAACCATTAGGGGGCGAACAGATAGTTGGATCTGTCTCATAACTCGCTCATGCCGTCCCGTCCATGAAAGGACCATATGTGCGAAATTTCATGAACATTACGTAAAAGGGTTTTAAAGATAGAGCAGTGGATGCCAGACAGACGAATGGACAGGGATGACGGCATAATGCGCCTGCATATAAATATGTGGGTGCATAAAAATTAGTTGGCAACATTAAATAAAAACAGCAGTTCATCTCAATGGCTGACTGACAATACCTGCTAACAACAAGCGCAATGCGGAGCATTGAAATGCGCCCACAAATGTATCGCAAATGGTGTGCTTTTAGGGTTATCTGTATCATAAAAATGGCCACTAGATGGCACAAAAAAGTACAATCCATCCAAAAACGGGAACATGCCATATTTCATAAAAATCTGTCAAGGAACTTCAGAGAAACAAAGGAAAACAGAACAAAATGAAATTGCCACCTGTGGGCACAGCGTCCATTCCATCCGCCGGAGTTGTCGTCTGATATCTTCATATAAATTCACATACTAAATTTAATAAAGATCCGTAGTGGGTTTTGAAGATACAGCTGTGGGCGCAAAACAAAACAAAAAACAAAACTACCACTAGCAGGCGCTTCAGTAGTCAGTCACCATCATCAAACGTCCTCTTCACACTGAAAACATGTACGCCAATTTTCAAAACCATCCCTAGAATGATTTGGTTGATCAAGGGGTGGACGTCAAAAACAAGATTTGAAAACAGCAAAAATGGCCACCAGGTGGCGCAAAATACCTCGATTCCATCCACACAGGATGATAGTGTCATCTCACCAATAGATGCCTATAATCAAAATTTTATGAAAATCTGTTGAGGATCTTTGACGATACAAACTGGTAAACATAAAAAACTAAAATTGCTACTAGGGGGCACACCAGAAGTCAGATCCGTCTGAAAGTCGTCGTTGTTCATTGTCAACATTATATTACTACACGTGCTAAATTAAGTAAAGATCCTGCAAACAGTTTAATAGTTATAGCCATGAGCGCAAAAACAACAAGACTGCCACTAGGAAGCGCCACAGTAGTTGAACTCATCAGAAAATTGTCGTCAGCCTTCCACTTCATAGTAAACACATACATTCAAATTTCCACAATTATCCTGAAAGCCGTTTGGTTGATAGACGAGTGGACGCCAAAAAACAGACTCAAAAATAGTAAAAATGGCCACTAGGTGGCGTAAACTAGGTTGAATCCACCTGAAAACGAAGAAATAGCGTCATCTCATTAACAGATTCCTGTATGCCAAAATTTATGAAAATACGTTGAAGACCTTGGAACATACAGAGGTAAACGTAAAAAAAAAAAAATTGCCGATAGGTGGCACACCAGTAGTCAGATCCCTCTGAAAGTCGTCGTCCTTTGTTGTTAACATCATATCAATACACTTACTAAATTTAGTAAAGATCCTACGAATGGTTTAGGGGATATAGCCATAGGCGCAAAAAAACAAAAATGCCACTAGGAGGCGCCACAGAAGTCGAAGTCGTCAGAAAATCATCGTCAGCCGTCCACTTTATAGTAAGAACATACATGCCAATTTTCACAATCAACCTTTGAGCGGTTTGGTTGGTAGAGGGGTGGACCCAAAGAAACAGAATCGAAAACAGTAAAAATGGCCACTAGGTGGCGCAAACTATGGCAAATCCATCCAAAAACGGAAGGATATCGTCATCTCCCTAATAGGTGCCTATATACCAAATTTTATGAAAATCCGTTCAAGACTTTTGAAGATACAGAGCTAAACGTAAAAAACTAAAATTGCCACTAGGGGGCACACTGGTAGACGGATCCGTAGGAAAGCTGGTTTCATGCCGTCCCATCCACAGAAGGAACACATTGAGTAAAATTTCATAAACATACGTTAAGGTGTTTTGGAGATAGAGCAGAGGACGCCAGATGCCGTACGGATGGAGACGACGGCATAATGCGTCCACATACAAATATGTGGGCGCGTAAAAATACAACCATTCAAAAAAATTGCTATGGTCTACAAATGTAACAGATTGAGACTTGAGAGGCAAAATACAAACAAGGACTCTAGCCTAAGGTCAGTGAGATTGCTGTCATTTAAGACTAGACCACAAACATGGGACACATAAATCCTCATATCTGATTTACCTTTTTCTTCCCCATCCACTCCCTTTCTTCCTTTGCATCATTCATGCAGCACCTCCTTTGTATCATTCACGCAACATTTCCTTTGCATTACACCCATAACACTATTAATGTACAGTAAAGATTCTCCAACTTGGGACAGTGAGAAATTAATTGTTTTCCTCGCGGTCAGAGCTTACCCCAAATTCTAGAAATGGACAAAATTGGCTTGCCCAAATTCAATACCCTCTCTGTAGATTGAAAACACATTGCTCGAAATTTAAAAAATATGATAAATGCCAAAATTGCCCTTGTCCTAAATTCCAGAATCCTGAAAATTTTTTGTTGGAGTTTCCGTGTCTCAAATTCTAAAGGCCGCCAATATTGAAGAATGTTTATCATACCATGGTAGTCAAGCAGATGAACGTAAACCTGAAATTTTCATAACGTTTACTTACAAACACCACTGTTTGACCATTCAAACACACTTTAAGTTCCTTAAAAACTGCCCATAATATGCAAGGCCCAAAAAATACATGGAATTCCATTAATAACAGTACATTGTGTATATTCAGCTCATGCGAAGTGATCAACATAATCTGTTAATACATAAGTGTTAACCCAAATTGGTAGCTCGGGCAAACGCCTATCCAGACTTTTCAAAAAATTCTGTTCTTAAATGGCCAAGCTCGGCTGGATGTAATAGTCACTTGCATTTTGAGAACCAGTTTTCTCCACTGAATAACTGGCATCAAACTTATTCTCAAAATCCGAGACCCCTGAAAGTGACTATTGCCTGGCTGTATTTCATACCCACAATTCTTGAGCTTCTCAGTAGGCTTGAACCCAGACAAGTATTGTAATTTGTTAAGACTCTCAGTCATTATTCACAGCAATAAATGTATACTTGATAATAAAGTAAAACATGGTAAAACCCAGGAGACTGTTTCATTAAAGTGACTTAAGACAGAAATATGTTCTTGCAACCCCACTTTACAACTACTGATTTAGTCGAGTAATCATGACCACAATACAGTCTAGAAAATAATAATATAAAGAAATTATCTTAATAACTATCTGTTATGCGTATATTCTCAGAAAGTTTGCACTTATCCTTAAGTCAGAATTAATTCCTTTCACAAATAGCAGTGTACAGCGTAAGACCAAATGTCTGGCCGTAAGTCTCACAAATAGTTGTGTGCAGCGTAAGGCCAAATGTCTGGCCGTAAGTCTCACAAATAGTTGTGCGCAGCGTAAGACCAAATGTCTGGACGTAAGTCTCACAAATAGCAGTGTGAAGCGTAAGGCCAAATGTCTGGCCGTAAGTTTCACAAATAGTTGTGTGCAGCGTAAGACCAAATGTCTGTGTCAGAATATAGTCTGACAGTATTTTCAGTTGCATTGTTTTGTTTTGTTATTCTGTTTGATTGGCATGACCCATGAGTTAAGTACAGTGATGATGTAATATGTTTACTACAAAATAGTGTGGAACTTTCTAGAAGACTGAGGTCAGAATAGTGATATTGTAATTTGTTTACTGCAGTATAGTGTGGAACTTTCTATAAGACTCTAGCATGACAGTGATTAATGCAGTCTGGAATACTCTAGAGACTGGTACATGTTTGTAGAATGATTGGGTAGGTTCCAGAAAGTTCTGGTATGTGCTTGAATTGATGAAAAGCTCTAGAACAATGCATTAGGCTATAAATACACAAGCACGGGTTTGTGTTAGTCAGTTGAGTCCAAGAAGATCAAGTCGGAAGATCAAGTCGGGAGATCAAGTGACATCAAGCCAGTTCAAGAAAGTTTATCAGGAGAACTACAGTTGAGTTGCAGTGAAGAGAATCAGCAGTTACAGCGATAGTCAATAGAGAGCCAGCTATAGAGACAGCAGGTTATTGAACCTACGAGTGTAACAGTAGCTGAACGTGTCTCAGAAGTTCATCACAAGTCAAGGCTTCGCAGCACTGGCTGGAGCATAAAACAGACATTACGTCGGATGTTTTGTTTGAGTAGGCTTGTGAATGTACGGTCGGGATTAATAAAGGATTAACTCGAACCAGTCTTCAGTCAATCTTCGCACCGAAAGCTATTAGCACCGGTCTGTAACAACCTGTGCCCACCCACACACGGGGAAAAACGTGACAGTGTGCCCATAAGTCTCACAAATAGCTGAGTGCCGCGCAAGATCAAAATGTCTGCCGCCGTAAGTCTTAAGTCACTTTTCATGAAACAGACCCAAGCCTCTTTTTAAAACAAATACCAATGATTAATGTAAGCAGCAAATGTTCACGTTAAAGTTAATTTGTCCTTACCTACCTATTTTTGTTATTCTGTCAAAGAGGTGCTGAGAATTTTCAAACCACGATAAAAACGTAGGATTACTGGTGCCAAGTAAATCGAGGAGCATAAACACATCCTGAACAAGAAAAGAACAGAGTAATGTTACTTTTGTATGAAACCAGGTCGCAACTACTTTGTAGAACAACCACACTTGGAAAAGAAGACTAGTTAATATGCGGATAAAACTTAGGTACTGAAGGTCAGTCTGATCCTGAACTTTGACCTGCAGCCAACAAGGGCGGATCCAGGATTTTGAGTTGGAGGGGGGGCAGGGCACAGGAATAATCAGAATTTCAGCAGATGCGCGCGCCCAACCTAAACTGTAGGGATGCAGGGGTCTCGAATTTTTGGGTTTGCAGACCTTTTGACTAAAAAAGAACTGTAAACGGGGTTTGTTCAGGGCATATGCATTGTTTATTCACCCCCCGAGCCCCCCTGGTTGCGCGCATGTGCTAGTCAGCAATTCGCACTCGAACTGCCAAATGGTATCTGGACAATCAAACCAATAGGGGTCATCTAAACATGCATTGTCTTGTCATCATATGGACATGGCAGCTTAGATTCCTCTTCATAGCAAAAATATTCACAAAAATTTCACACCTAATTCATGAATAAAAGCTTCATTAACCAAAAAAAGTTAAAGGCGAAGGCAAACTTTTTTCATGTCTTTTTTAGCAAAAATAAGGTTCGTTGGTTATCCCAGACACATTTCCCACTTAATTACAGCTTTTCGTAATTTAATTAATTATTCGATGTCTACTCCGGATGTGACGTTTTGGGAGGCAAGAATTTCCCGCCTATTTCTTTTCGTATAGTCTGATTATGGGAGCTGCCGAGTCAGTCATTGTTCTATCTCGGTTTTGATAAGTTTGGTCATCGTGTGATTTTGTTTACGAGTCAGTCAACATGCCACACTGTTGCTGCGTACCAGGATGTACTCATTATCATCTCACGGACAGAGGAACAACTGTCCCACTTGCCCGATTGTCCGCGACACACTCCCACTGATAGTGACCTGAGCACACAAACCGTTTACACCCTGCCGTGTGACTCCCTCACCACTAACCTGGCACCTTCTAAATAGCCCCAATACTGTAGTACACTAGTCCACAATAAACTTATCAAAGTTTGGTTCACCAATCTGTTCATTGCACGACGAACTGTCCTCTTCACTGGGTTTTGAACGGGGCCTGTATTCACTCCCACTACTCAACATCGCAACAGGGCTGCTTACAGGCTTTGGACCATAATGAGTACATCCCGGTACGCAGCAACAGTGTGGCAAGTTGACTGACTCATCAACAAAAACAAACGACGACTGAACTTATGACAACCTAGGTAAATAAATGATTGACTCAACATCGCTCATATAGTCAGACTATGGAAAACGAAATTGATGCGAAATCCTTGCCTCCCAAAACGTCACTTTCGGAGTAGATAACGAATAATTAATACAAGAGCAATGCAGAGTGTTGAAATGCACCCACAATCATCGAGAAAATGTTTAGATTATGTTCTTACGTGCGGCGTTAAATACTCACAAATTTCAGGTCCCAAAATTGAGTTCTTCCAAGGACATACGGCATTACTGTTCTTCACGACCACCATTGAAAGGCTCTAGAGCGCAAGGCTAGTTGCCGATGTGAAAGTTGAATCAGTGTTCTTAACCGACACGTACATTCAAGTAGCTAAGTTTGCAGTATGAAAAGGGAGAACATATTCATTGAAAAAGTATCCTTGATTTTGCTAGGTCTGACCTGCTATACGTATGAACATAATCGAAGTTGTTAAAGATCCAAACTAACTCTGAGCTCAAACTTCGCAGTGTTTTTTACAAATTCTTTGCTACCATTGTGCTGACAAATTACGACTGCTACGTTGTGGGATAGTCATGAAAACGATTCACGCAGAAATGATTCACAGTCTCAAAATGTTCACGACAGAAATTTGGTTTTGTCGCTATCACCTTTCGGCCGGTCTTGCTTATCACCAGACCTCCAAACTGGATCACAGTAATAAAGAATTGCTTGCTATTAGCTGAACACAGAGACATGTCAGTCAATTTTCTCAAATGATTTCGTAAGAAATTAAATTTGTTGGCTGTTTTATAGAATCACAAGCAATACAAAACCTTAACGTAAAAATTCAATACTAAATTCTTATTACTTTGCAAAATATCCAACACTTTGAGAGATCATTAATTGTTAACAAGTGTTGACATTGATAGGCTTGCATTACATTTTTGTCAAGTTTTAATTACAAGAGCAAAGCAGAGCGTTGAAATGCGCCCACAATTGCACCGNACGCCGGACGGACGGCGCCCGGACGGACGGACGGAGATGACGGCATAATGCGTCCACATATAAATATGTGGCGCATAAAAATTACAAAAAGCTGTAATTAAGTGGAAAATGTGTCTGGGATAATCATTGAACCTTATTTTTGCTAAAAAAGACATGAAAAAAGGTTGCCTTCGCCTTTAAGTTGCTATTTTCAAACAGTGTTTTGATCGCTATTTGTAATCTCCATTCCTTTTTACATGGGACTGCCAACAGCTACTCTGATCACTATACTACCACATCAAAACGGGCAATAGTCACGTACAGGTGTACCAGGTTTTGAGAACCAGTTTGATGCCTGATAATCAGTAGAGAAAACTGGTTCTCAAAATGTGGAACCTCTGTAAGTGATTATTACTCTAATACGGAACCATTTGTCGCAACACTGTCCATGATTTTATTCAGAATTGTCAGATTAAAATCCACTATTCTAATTGGATATGATGGAATCAGAGTTAAAAGCAATACAATTATACAATCAAACCACTGAAGTCAACCCCCAAAACCCCTACTCAAACCACTTGGTTCCTCCCAACATTCCTACTCAACCAACTGAAGTCACCCCCCGACACTCCTACTCACAATGCCTTTGAGTCGGTTGGCCTCGGGATCATGTTTGTGCTGTTCCTTCGCCCATTTCTCTGCCAGATGGCGTGACCCATACAGAGAGTCTGTGTTTGTCCAATCTTTGAATGCCTCCTCTCCATCGAAGAAAATGTATTGAAGAGAGACGTCCTTTGCCTGCATGTGACAGTTGAATAATATTCATAACAATTAACAAAGATGATATATAGAGTAGGTACCTATCTGTGATCTGTAGGGTACTGGCGGGAATCTTCATGTAACATGGTCACCAATGGGTGGTACAAGGTGGTTGTCCAACACCACCTCATGGTTGTTAATTATGAGGAGGCCTCGGTTAAAATAGCTGGAAATTCATATCCACCATCTCTTTTCAATTTTGCAAATGTTGTGGAATGTGTCCATACGCTGTTCAACATTTACAAAACTGAACTGAGACTCACAAGTAACAGCCACCAAGTGGTGTTGGACAATCACCAAAGACCATTCACTGGTGACTATGTGACTCAAAGATTCCCTCGAGTACCTCAACAAAGAGCCCAGGACAGGTTCAAAAGCCAGGTCTGTAAACACAAACAGGTAGGCGATAGGTAACTATTCTATCCCCTATACTATGTAACGGCTCCACCTATGAACATTCATTCTGACAACAAAGATGACTGTTTTCAATCCAAGCATGAAATAATCACTACACGCAATTTGATGCATTACAACAACATGTTCACATCTAGATCACTAATGTACTTGCAACATAGTAGACTTTTCTAGTCATGTAGGTGTGTGATAATTAAGACACTTATGAGAGCAATGCTCAAAGAAATATTAAAGGAGAATGCCACCCGATTTAATTAGTCTTTTCTACCATCTTAATTGGTCTATATCCACATCGCCTCTTATACGGTCGACCTCATCTTGCCAAGAGGTGTCGCGTTAACCTGTGAGGAAGGTGAGAAACGATGCAGCAACGTCAGTGGTTCGTCTGCAGAGTGAATGCCGCTATATTACGGTGCAGCGTTCCCAGTTGTCTGAACTATGAAGCTGCGAAGAAAGCAGGTATGTCGTTTTTTCGACTTCCTCGCGAGCCCGATATGCTTAGGAAGTGGCTCGCAGTAGTGAAGAATGAAAGGTAGGCTGTTAATAGCAAGTATAAGGCCGTGAAACATCTCTGTGTCCTGTGGCCGGCATTTCGTCGACAGTGATTTCTCTGACGAATTCCGGCTTACCAAAGAATTATCCATACGTTCTGTTGCCTGTGCATGTTCACGGTGCCTCTCTAGTGTTTCTTGATTAGTGTATTCCACGGGTTTGAACTGATAGCCTGTGAAACCTAAAGTTCCGACCCGTGAAGTCTTCGTCGCCTGAGCTCTTGACTAAGTCGGGATTGGCGCAAGGCGAGTTGCCATTTAAAGTAGACATTTATTATTCTGCGTTCTGTTTCAAAATGAATTATTCTCATCCTAACCAATGCTTATATGAAACTGAAACAACGTCTGTCTAATTATATACAATTTGTAATGACTTGGAGTGCTCGTGAGTGCAAATGTTTTGAGAAGCCAGCAATGAATAAACCACTGCGTTACCGGCATTTGATGCCAACAACAAAGCTAATTGACCAGGCACCAAGGCCATGTGAGCGCATGCTAATTCAGTGTTTGCTGACAGAAAGCTGCTCTGAAACAATTACTCGATTACATATGCTATGGTCACATGTTAGGTAATCTTTATTTAGAAATACAAATACATTATTCAAATCATTGTTACTGTACAACCTTTGCCTTGACGGTCTGTGGAAGGGGAACCCGACATCACGGCCCCCGACAAGTAAGTAGATTTTCAGTTTCGTGGCTAATTCACATAATTATGTGCACAATGTGACTGGAGGTTTAGTTTCCAACTCAAGGTGGTTTATGTTTGTGCCAGTCCCGGCGGCCGCGACGGGCCTGATCAGGTTCTGAGCCCGGGATAACGAGTCAGTCCGGCCGCGACTGGCCTGATCGGGTTCTGAGCCACTGGCCAGGATAACAAGCGTTTTGTGTTTAGAACTCAAAATATCGGAAGTGTAACAACACAGATCTAGGTTCTCCAGTCTGTATTTCACGGAAGAATACTTAGAATTTATCTCCGAACATATCCCAAACTCCTCAGTTCTACGGACCTTGGAAAATTGGCCTGCCGAACTTTGCAAGCTACGGTGTATCCAAATACCAGTAAATCCGTAACAGCGAAATAAAACAACATGTTTTTATAAGAATCGGTGCATTTTTAAGGGTTTTTCATTCAAGTTTGATGATTTATCGGTGCTAAACGATGAATTCAAGCGATAAGCTGACACCAGTAACCCGTGTTGTGAACTGCTGAACAGACTGCGTGTGAAACCAATTACGTCATTGGATAATTTCAACACCTCCGTGTGCCGTCAGGAACGCAACTGAACGTGCTGTAGTCGAGTAGAACTACTCGATCTAAACTGATACAAAGTAGGTTGTTTTTTGGGTGGCATTCTCCTTTAAGGAGAGCACATCAGCTGAATCTTATGGCCTTTTCCAACCAAGTTAAATCTTTTACTTAGTGAAGCATCAGTGTAAACTGTTAAGTTCACTTGAACATTCCCATTAGCTTTAGTAGTCAATAGTACCGGTATGCCTATAAATACAAATACCCCTTTGCACTACATATGTACTTGTTGGTATACAATATATATTTTATTGCTATGTAATTATGCTGGTAGAAGCCTCGGTGCACGGCTGTGCCCGGAAAACTATAATGTTAAGGTGACCCTGGCTTTGCTATTAAATCCCCCGATTACTGCGAAGCAAACTTGAATTCCAATCCAAGACCAAATTTAAGTGTTTCCACCAGTAACGACTCCACTAAACATCAAAGCATGGACGTCATTGGGAAAGGCCTTTAATTAAGTCAGAGTCATACATCAAGCAAGCAAACATACGAGGGTCCTTCAATAAGACCTCGGCCTCATCAAGAAAACAGGGACTTAGGTTAAAATTTTTCACACCGTAGTAAAATTTCATCTTTTAGAACAGTACTGCGTTCATGCTGAATAAGTACGGTCAACAGCCGCTAGGTGGCACTGCTTCAAAAACCAGAAGACAACACATTTAGTAGCATGGAGATAACGGAGATGAGAGCCGTCATAAAGTATTTGGGTAAAAAAAGGAATGAAACCAAAATATATTCATGAAGAGATGCGAAAAAAACACTTGGAGCAAGACTCCCTGAGTTACTACACGGTAAAAAAGTGGTCGGCTTGTTTCAAGAGGGGTTGAGAAAGCGTTGAAGATGACCCTCGTCCAGGACGTCCCAAATCATCAACCTCCAGTGAAAATGTGCAGAAAATTCAAGCAATGGTTATGAAAGACAGGCAAATGACTATTCAACATTTGGCAAACACTGTTCGCATCAGCAATGGGTCCGTCTCTAAAAGTTTGAGTGAAGATTTGGGCGTGAGTAAGCTGAGTGCACGATGGGTCCCAACAATGTTAACTCAGGATCAGAAAATGAGTACAATGCAAATTTCAAAGGAACTTCAAGAAGATTCCAAGCAGATCAAGCCAAATTTTCCAGAAAACTTGTAACCCAGGATGAGACATGGGTCACCACTTTGACTTGGAATCAAAACAACAAAGTAAACAATAGAAGCACGTAGGTTCCCCAAGTTGAAATTTGAAGTTGGGTGCTTCTGCAAGCAAAGTTATGGCCTCTGTGTTCTGGGACAGCGAAGATATTCTGATGATGGACTACTTGCAACAAGGACACACTGTTACTGGGACAGCGAAGATATTCTGATGATGGACTACTTGCAACAAGGACACACTGTTACTGGGACAGCGAAGATATTCTGATGATGGACTACTTGCAACAAGGACACACTGTTACTGGGACAGCGAAGATATTCTGATGATGGACTACTTGCAACAAGGACACACTGTTACTGGGACAGCGAAGATATTCTGATGATGGACTACTTGCAACAAGGACACACTGTTACTGGGACAGCGAAGATATTCTGATGATGGACTACTTGCAACAAGGACACACTGTTACTGGGACAGCGAAGATATTCTGATGATGGACTACTTGCAACAAGGACACACTGTTACTGGGACAGCGAAGATATTCTGATGATGGACTACTTGCAACAAGGACACACTGTTACTGGGACAGCGAAGATATTCTGATGATGGACTACTTGCAACAAGGACACACTGTTACTGGGACAGCGAAGATATTCTGATGATGGACTACTTGCAACAAGGACACACTGTTACTGGGACAGCGAAGATATTCTGATGATGGACTACTTGCAACAAGGACACACTGTTACTGGGACAGCGAAGATATTCTGATGATGGACTACTTGCAACAAGGACACACTGTTACTGGGACAGCGAAGATATTCTGATGATGGACTACTTGCAACAAGGACACACTGTTACTGGGACAGCGAAGATATTCTGATGATGGACTACTTGCAACAAGGACACACTGTTACTGGGACAGCGAAGATATTCTGATGATGGACTACTTGCAACAAGGACACACTGTTACTGGGACAGCGAAGATATTCTGATGATGGACTACTTGCAACAAGGACACACTGTTACTGGGACAGCGAAGATATTCTGATGATGGACTACTTGCAACAAGGACACACTGTTACTGGGACAGCGAAGATATTCTGATGATGGACTACTTGCAACAAGGACACACTGTTACTGGGACAGCGAAGATATTCTGATGATGGACTACTTGCAACAAGGACACACTGTTACTGGGACAGCGAAGATATTCTGATGATGGACTACTTGCAACAAGGACACACTGTTACTGGGACAGCGAAGATATTCTGATGATGGACTACTTGCAACAAGGACACACTGTTACTGGGACAGCGAAGATATTCTGATGATGGACTACTTGCAACAAGGACACACTGTTACTGGGACAGCGAAGATATTCTGATGATGGACTACTTGCAACAAGGACACACTGTTACTGGGACAGCGAAGATATTCTGATGATGGACTACTTGCAACAAGGACACACTGTTACTGGGACAGCGAAGATATTCTGATGATGGACTACTTGCAACAAGGACACACTGTTACTGGGACAGCGAAGATATTCTGATGATGGACTACTTGCAACAAGGACACACTGTTACTGGGACAGCGAAGATATTCTGATGATGGACTACTTGCAACAAGGACACACTGTTACTGGGACAGCGAAGATATTCTGATGATGGACTACTTGCAACAAGGACACACTGTTACTGGGACAGCGAAGATATTCTGATGATGGACTACTTGCAACAAGGACACACTGTTACTGGGACAGCGAAGATATTCTGATGATGGACTACTTGCAACAAGGACACACTGTTACTGGGACAGCGAAGATATTCTGATGATGGACTACTTGCAACAAGGACACACTGTTACTGGGACAGCGAAGATATTCTGATGATGGACTACTTGCAACAAGGACACACTGTTACTGGGACAGCGAAGATATTCTGATGATGGACTACTTGCAACAAGGACACACTGTTACTGGGACAGCGAAGATATTCTGATGATGGACTACTTGCAACAAGGACACACTGTTACTGGGACAGCGAAGATATTCTGATGATCGACTACTTGCAACGAGGACATACTGTTACTGGGACAGCGAAGATACTCTGATGATCGACTACTTGCAACGAGGACACACTGTTACTGGGACAGCGAAGATATTCTGATGATCGACTACTTGCAACAAGGACACACTGTTACTGGGAAGGCATACTATGGATCACTTTTGGAAAAACTCAAAAAAGCAATCAAGGAAAAGAGACGCGAGAAGTTTCTAGATGGAGTGCTGTTGCTTCAATCAAGACAACGTACATGTCCACTGTCCAAGTTGTGGTGGCTGAAGCAACTAGATGTGACTTTGAAATCCTTCTGCACCCCTCCTATTCTCCAGACCTGGCCTCATCTGATTTTTATTTGTTTCCACATTTGAAGGCCTACCTACGTTAACACCAGTATGACGTCATGAGTGCAGTGGAGGAGTATTTTGAGGGGCTTGACAAAAGTTTCTTTTATGAAGGCATTGCAAAACTGGAGTACAGATGGAAGAAATGCATTGATGTAACGGGAGATTATATTGAAAAATAAAAGTAAAAATTAGTTGCTATCGCGTTGTTTTCTGGGTGAGGCCGAAAACTTATTGAACGACCCTCGTGTAGTATGGACTGCCAATTAGACATTATGAAAGACAGCACAAAAATGTAAGCAAATGCTAGTGAGTGGTAGCCAAAATATTCAATCAAGCACGCAGGTAAAACTACAACGACAACGATTAATTTGAGGGGGCTTCTTCCAAATGGGTGCAGCCCCTCTCCCGTTCGTCACCTCTCATCTTAACCACCCAAGACCATACCACCAAATTGAGCACAGAGTCAAAATATCCATCTGAGGCAATATATGGCAGAAGTACCCACCTGAAAATACACCATTGCCGGGTTGCATGAAACAGTCCCTAAATGTTAGGGATGTCCTTAAGTCTTAGGGACGTCCCTAAAGTTTAGGGACTGTTGCATGAAAAGTTCCCAGTTAGTTTAGGCATTAAATAGAGACTCAACTTTTGGGGTTACCTAAAGTTAGTCCCTAAGTTGAGTACCTAGCAATAAAATGGCTGATCAAGCTCATTAGCTGTTGAAAAAAGAATTTTCTGTGACAGAACTAACCCACTCGAGACGTTTAGCAACAGTGAGCTAAACGAAAGATTTAGATTTTCAAGGGCTGGGATGTTCATGATAGTTAGAGAGCTTGAAGAGAATCTGGAGTTGTCGAACAGGAAAGCCGTGATCTCACCCAGTGTACAGGTTAGTAGTTCCATCGTAAACTGAGTTTATCGATTACTATAGTGCCACGACTTACCCCACGTCTCACTTAATTCCCCGAGAAGACGACTTTAAAAGCGCATTGGGAAGTGCGGCGACTCCTACCGGAGATTCTGGTATTCTCACCAGTTCGCCACGACTTAACTGTTTTTTAATTTACATTAGTGTAGGTGGCCACAATTGATCGTCTGCTCTATCAACAGCAGTAGAAAACTCAAATTCTCAGATAATGCTCATTAAAGTCCTTGTTGCAAACTGCCCATGTGGTTCTAGTATCCGAAAATACTTACTACATAAAACCTTATTTTCGACACCCTTTCTTTACATTCTTTTCGCCTTTCTTGCCAAAAGCGATTTTTCAACCGTATTTGACCCTTTTCTCTGAGCGTATGATTACCGGTTGTCATCGGTTATTTCCGTGCCCACATTTCCGGCTCATCAGTTCAGGAACTTGTCCTGAACGCCGCCATTTTTTCCTTGTAACTGAATGTGCTATGGCTTGCTCGAAAAGTCTTCATTGTATTGTTTTATTAGTAATATATCGTGATTCGTTTGCATATGTAGTGTATTTATAGTTTGTAGTTTGTGGTCGTCGATTTTTTTTGGAATGTTACGCGTACTTAGTGTTAAAATAGCATTGGTGTTTAGTTCCTTACCGGCGTGGGCCGGTCGAACCTAGGAACCAATATGGGTCGAACCTATTTTTTTCAGTTTTATTTTTTTCCTCGTTTTGAAAAAGTACTTTGCTATCATCGGAAAGGTAGTACATTCTACTCAGTAAAAATCGAAAAAGTATAAAAATCGGGGCAAGCACTGTAAAGTTATTGCAAGTTTTGTGGCGAAATTTGGGTCACTTTGTTTGGATCGCGTCGGCCATATTGGAGGACAGCGGGATGAGTTACGAGTTTAAAACTTTGTGTAAATTGTTTTCGCCAACAAATTACGGTGAAATTTAGTTAGACATATCTTTACTTACTATTCTGCACGATTTAGCAGTGTTCACCGAATTTCAGCCTCGCAGCTGTTACTCATTAAGTGATAAATGTGCTCACAATTCCCGTTGGACTTCGTCTCATTTCTGGCGGCACCTACAATGTCGACTTTTGCTGAACTGAAAGGCATGTTCAATCGGCTACTTTGTAATTTGTGAAGATTTAACGTTGATACATTCTGACAAACGTTGCTACAAAAAAGAAACTTTGTTCAATTTTCGTGTTTTTTGTGTTTGTGGCCAGCGACCAGTTAGGCCTAAGGGTAGTCTTGGCGCAAAGCTGCCTCCCGTTCAGTAACGCTAGGACCTCGCTAAAAAGCAAGACTTCGCGAGAATACGTGAGATTTCGCCGTGTATTTTGAATAAGAACACGTGACTTTGACTAGGTTTTAGCTAGGTCCTAGCGTAGGTCCTAGCGTCTACTGAACGCACGCCTGTATAGGCCTACTAACAAGCTGTATTTTGACTATAGTCTTCACTGGTTGCTGGTGACTGAGGCTAACTAAAGTCTGCCGCGGCAGTGTTACACAGGACTAACCAGCCCGTAATTTCATGCAAGTATCTGAAACTACCCTTGAATATATGCAGCATTTATCATTTGACCATTTTACTTCGACAAAACAGCTTGCAACCGCATGCATTTACCGTTCGCCAGTGTCTGGTCTCGATCCGCACCGGGTCCGATAGGCTGCGGTCCCGAGTCTGGCAAAATAATTTCTGTCAAAATTTATTCGCCACATTTCTTCAGCAAATTCGATAAAATTGTCTGTAGTTTGATTTTATTAAAATTAAGGCGCGCTGTCGATCATTTTATCCCCATTTGCTGGCTGGTAACAGTACAGGCACTGCTCGAGTCGCACTGACGGCGTTTTCTCGGCCTGGGTTCCTGAATGAATTGTACTTCCGGGTTCGCGGCAAGTTCAAAATGGCGGTGTTTCTTCGGGTGCGAATCGTGAGTGGCGCGTTCATTTAAACTGTTTTCGAGTACGGATCGTATATTAGTTATGGGGTAGGTACTTCTTGGATCCTCATAACATCTTCTAACCTTGTAATAAGGGTTAACAACGCGCGAGACAAGGACTTTAACTGTGCACTCTACTTGAACAATCATTCAAAAGGTGGAACAGAAGACAAAAATGCGACAGGTATTCTCGTATTGATAATAATTTTCTCCATATTAAGCGATCTTAGCCACGGCAACCATCAGGATTGCTCGGCTTTGGGAACCTACTTCGGATTTAGGGCGCTCCCAAGAAGGACCCAGTGTAGGACCTCTTCATGCAACACTCCATAAACAAAATCCTTATAGGGAATTCCGTAACTAGCTTGGGAACTTGGTTAAGATCTTAATTAGGGACTGTTTCATGCAACTGGGCACAGAAACCCCCCGAGAAAAGTCGCCAGTCATGATGGCACCTTGCACAACAAAATACAAGGAGACACCTGTGGTGGCATCCATGAACCACATACATTCCAATATCAACCCCTTCAATGGGAGAGAGACTCTTTTTGGAGGAGACCTGTGGAAAAACCTCAAACCAATAATAAGGAATGTTTCATATGGTAGCATTTATTTATTTATTTATTATTGTGATATTTAAAATGAGGGTGGCCTCTTCAGTGATAGCACTGCTTTCCAAGAGGGCCCTTAGCCTATCTAAAACATAGGGCAAGTACCCATCCCAGTGGAAAAGAGTGGCTAATCCTGAATGTAAGACAAAGGCCCTACCCATTAGGTGGCAGCAGTACCATAGACCTTTCTGACCAGGAGATAAATTTGCATGGTCTCAAGTATTTCATGGTGATGGCGATGTTATATACTAATATTGATTCAATCCCCACTTAATGACGTCTTTATGCTAAGTATACTCCAGCTAGGCAGTTATTTCAAGCCAATTAAACAAGTAAAATCCCGTGTGATTACTCAATCCCAAAGGTAACAGGAAGTTCAAACATCCTCCTCCAGGAAATTGTAGGTATCACCTATTGTTTGAGTAATTTAATTACTTAATTAGTAAGGAACGACAGTGAGAGGCTGTGGTTTACAAAATACTTTTAAAAACAAGTGACAATTAATCAATCCTCAGAACACAGAATGTAAAAAGGCCCTTAACAATTAAGTTAATTTTAGCTCTAATTTTGTTAATTAGATACTGCAGTCTAGCATGTAAGAGACCAATAATTCTAACTGGGACCAAGCCAACGTGCTGATTTATGGTACTTAGACATGTTACCAGGCAGCAGAGGAGACATAAAACATGTTCGATAAGTACTATGATTAATAATTGTAATACAAGAATAGCCAATTTATAGCTGGTAGTATTTCATTCACATATTTAACAACAAAATAACAACTACAAACAAACAGCACTATAATGTTAGTCACCAAATAATTTATTGGTAAATCATAATTTTTCTATTTTTCAAAGTCTAACATTACTGCAATAAATTATCAAAATTTGGTACCACATAGTGTTATAAGGCAACCCATGTTATTAGTTGCAATAAATTTTCTTTTTTTTTGTTCATGGAGTAAAGTTTTCTTCGTGTTAATTTTTGAAGAGAAGTATAAAATTCTTTTTGCCATTCATATGAAACGGGTGAAGTAACTAAAAATATGAAAAAGTAATGTAGGAGTCTAATTTGTCAAACTATCTCTTGGTCACCATATCACCACAGCAGTGCACACGACTGACTTTGTTGTACAGCTCTGTGATAATGGTATTAATGATATCAGAAAATTAAATAAAACAGCGGAAACAGAAATCAATGTCCTCCCTACGGTGGTATAGAAGGACATAATGGAGAATCAATGAGACAGTAATGTTGATACAATGGCTGGGTACAGCAAGGCAGACAGTAGTGCTTGGATGCAATCAAAACAGGCATGAACACTGACTTATCTAAGGACTGAGTTTGTGAGCAGTGCTATAGAAACCAAATTGAATGTTCCAATGAGGTGGTGTTTAATAATTAAAATATTTTGTCTGCAGGAGGTGTAGGACTACATCAGTCAATTTTTATTGAACAGTCCATGCAGGGTAAAAATGAAAATCGAATTTACTCTCATAAAATGGGTCTGGTAATATTCCATACCATAGGACCTATTACCAACAAAAATATTAAAACCATCACCGACTCAAGAACATGCTGCAGAGTTTATTGAGGCTGTCCAACCTTTATTGGGGCTGGCCTTTATTGGGGCTGGCGAACCTTTATTGGGGCTGGCCAACCTTTATTGGGGCTGGCCAACCTTAAAATTGAGAATTTGAAAATGGCGTAAAATCTCGACAAATTCAGAGAAAACAATTGAACTTGGAAATGGTAAAGCAATAATAAGGTGAAATGTTAATCTTTTACGGAAAAAGCGAGAAATTAGAATTTTCCTTGTCTCGGGTGTTGTGTCCTAAATTGGTCACATTTTGCTGTGTTCGCACAGCCACTTAAACACCTTGCACTGTGTCTGCACAGCCACTTAAACACCTTGCACTGTGTCTGCACAGCCACTTAAACACCTAGCACTGTGTGCACACAGCCACTTAAAACACCTAGAACTGTGTATGCACAGCCACATAAATACCTAGCACTGTGTCTGCACAGCCACTTAAAACACCTAGCACTGTGTGCACACAGCCACTTAAACATCAAGCACTGTTTCCACACAGCCACTTAAACACCTAGAACTTTTATAACACAAGAATTAAAAGAACATTTTACCACCAAATAAAGCATTTTTTGCATTGTTGTTAGATGGTTAGATTGAGCGGGCTTCTTAATGTTAATAGGCTTTGTAAAGAGCTACAAAACAACAAAATCCAATGGTTTTTGTGCTCTTAATACAAATAACAAATTCTCAACATCATCTGCCAGGTGTACGCTGAAATCAATCCTTGTGAATTTACATTTTTTGAGTGTCAATTTACCTCCACCAACGGAGTGTTAGGACTGCCATTACAGCAGTTGCAGGTCCGATACCACACTTAAACTCTGATCTCATGAAATCATGTTTCTCACCAATAATGTCACTTTGAACTAGTTTGAACTACACCATTAATTAATTTAACGATACACAAACTACAAAATCTCTTCAATAGACTTTGCCAATCTGTCAGTTAGTCAAAGCGCTAAAAAAAAATCCAATTTGATTCCCATTCTGCAAATCAATATTGTAAAGTTTGTATTATCAGAACAACATTGACAATATTGCATTTGCATTATCAGAACAGCATTGACAATATTGTATTTGTATTATCAGAACAGCATTGACAAAATTGTTGTCAGAATAGGTTCATTAGACAACATACATCAGAGGATTATTAAGCATCCACAGTTGAACAACCACAGTGACACCTCAGCATAATTCATCAAACACAGAACACAGTGACACCTCAGCATATTTCATCAAACACTGAACACAGTGACACCTCAGCATATTTCATCAAACACTGAACACAGTCACACCTCAGCATATTTCATCAAACGCTGAACACAGTCACACCTCAGCATATTTCATCAAACGCTGAACACAGTCACACCTCAGCATAT